>JAVJIF010024363.1:0-68258 GCA_038442645.1 Agave tequilana | reverse complement strand
CTATCTATCTATCCTATCTATAGGATCATTGTTTTGTGAGAAAGAATTAGTTTGTGATTGAGAGAGACCACCAAGTTATAAATCTTTTATTTATCGTGATATCCCTCTAGTGAGAGGTAATAGTATTTGGTATCTCTCTTGGTGGAGGTGATCGTGGAGGTTGTGTTGAAATCCCTCAAGTGTGAGGTGATTGTTGGTGTTGGCTTTGTGTCTATCCCTCATTTGTGAGGTTATCTTGTGTTGGCATTGTGCCTTGCCTCTAGTGAGAGGTTGTATTTGTTGAGAGAGGATTGTGTACTCTCAAATTGTATTTACCCAAATCCTCAGTGGAGGTTCCTGTGTGAGAAGTCCTGTGTAGACAAGTTAGTAGAAATCCTTCTGTGTGAAGGCGGGGATGTAGAGCTATGTGCTCGAACCTTGAAACATATCTCAGTGTTTGTGTTTGATCCACTTTCTCTAACTCTCTCTCTCTCTCTCTCTCACATTGTGCATTGCATCGTATTGTCTCATCATATATACATGCTTAGTTTGATTGTGTGCCCATACTTGTATTTAACTAAGAGAGCTTCATATAGCACCTCAACTCTTATTTAGAGGAATTTAGGGGAGTTAGTCTAGAGTCCTTTACCGGGAATTTGGCTACACTCTTTGATTACACTAAGTGTGTTACATTAAGTTTTTAATTTCGCATCATTTATCATTAGATTAGTTGTACACCTATTCACCCCCCCTCTCTAGGTGTACTTTCACAATGGGTATGTTATAAAGTTTATATTTAACATGAGTTGCTGACACTTATTTGAATATATATATTTATTGCATTATATATCAATTTTGTTCCCTGGACAAAAACATGTAATAGTATATAGTATTGTATTTGAAATACTATGGTTGTCAAAAAATACAGTTGAATTTGGAAATAGGTGCAGTAATATAAATATAATAATTTTTTTACAAATTTTGTGTTGAATAGATATTTGACTAGAATATGTGTGCTATTTTGTATTCAAACAATGCTAACTCTTAACCGCCAAGTTTTCTCAAGAATCTCACAGATCTACTCATCAATAAGGTTTTCTTTCACACGCGTGGTGAGAGAGAGAGAGTGAGAGAGAGGTGGGTTGTTGTTTGTTGGGGAATGATCGGATTGGGGCGAGAGAGGGGGAGGGGGGGGAGGGGGAGGAGAGAGAGAGAGAGAGAGGAAGAAGCAAGAGAGAAGGACTCGAGGTGAGAGATGAGAAACGCGAGAGTTAATTAGGGTTAAGGTTCTGGCGCGTTTTTCGAAATAAATATAACATTGGTTCAAAAAAATAACCGACATTAAGTGTTGTTCCACGTCGGTTCTTTACAGAATCTTTACAGATGATTTCACGCCGTTCTAAAAAGAAACAACATGGAATATTTTATTCCTAAATACTTTATATTCCGTGTCAGTTCTGTATAGACCGATATTAAATCATAGAGATTCCACGTCGGTTCTGTCGTCCATTTTTTTCAAAAAAAAAAATTCTAACTAAATAATATCCTCGTTTTATTTACAAAATTGCCTCCGCTTTTTTATTCACGTCGTTTCTGAAGTCAACCGATGTGACAGGGCAACGTGAAATCTCTTTTCTGTACTAATGAGATAAAAAACGATATTTTGAAAAATTATAGGAGTGTATAGAGTAAATTATGATAACTTGAAATTGATAAGTGAGTGAAAAGAGAAGAATGAGTATAGACAGTAAAGAGAATGGATATAAGTAGAATTTCCCACTCTCTTGAATTAGACTACATTTCTTTTTCTGTAATTAACCCTATATCCTATTGGAACCACACAAACATAGGTGCAGTTCAGGTGATGAGAAGTGCCAGATCCAAGACTAGACTACAGTCTTGGCATCAAAGTAAAATAGGGAAAAGACAGTCGGATTTAGACAGGACACACAACTTCAGCAATGGATACTCTCACTTCTTTAATCATAATCGTTCATTAAAATCTGAATAGGCGCACTACACTTATCTTTACTTTTCACACAGAACAAATCCACGACTGTTCAGAAAATAATAAACGATTATGATCGAAAAGATGTCCCCCAGAAACACTTGCTCCTCATGCATCTTCATCTAAAATAGGAACCAAAAGCTTCCACATCTTTATATCACAGTCCAAGCTCCCACTGTAGACACAAGCATGTATTGTACTCTTCAGAACTAGCTTCTCCTCCTCCCACCACCATTGCCAAGCTCTTCACCGGCCCCCCATGCCCTTCAAGCACAGCTAAACACGTGTACCCACCGCCGCTCTCTCCTCCCCGCCTCCTCCACGCCCTCACCGTCCTGTCGGCCGAACCGCTGCACACTAATTCCCGGTCACCCGACAAGCACAACACAGCCCCGGTGTGTCCTCTCAGAGCTCCCACAGCTTCCATTTGCCCACTTCTTCCTTCCCACACCACCACTGACTGGTCGCAGGCACCTGAGTACAGCACGGATTCGTCGCAGCTCAGAGCCAGCGCGTTAACGGCTGACTGGTGTCTCTCCAGCGTGTCGACTAGAGAGTGATTCTTCTGGCCTGGATGCTTCTTCCACACCTTGATGGTCTTGTCTGCAGACCCTGTGTATACAAACCCCGTCCTTTGACACAACGATCGCGTTGATGGCGTCGTGATGAGCTCCGGTGACGGATTCCACGCACTTGAAGTCCGAGCACCGCCAGATTTTGATGGTCCGGTCCCATGAGACAGAGTAGAGGAGCGAGGCATTGCCAGAGATGGCCAGAGCTGATACAGCATCCACGTGTTGCACCCAGCTGCATTTCTTATGTCGCCGGACCTGCACGGACTTGTTCGGCGAGAGGAGGCTCAGGATCCGGTCCCTGGCAGTCGGCAGGACTGCCTGCAGCCGGCACCGCAATTCTGCTCCTTGTGATCGTTCAGGTGCCATACTCGAATCTTGTGGTCTTGATGGGAGCTGAACACAGTGTCACCTGAAATCAGTAGTGATTTTACCGGACTTCTGCACATTACGACCGCATGGCTAGAGTTTTCAACGTGGGGAGTCCATATTCGGATGTGCTGGTCAGCTGATCCGCTGCAGAGATGGCTGTCATGGAGAGCAAGGGCCGAGCGTAGGAGGAATGCCCTCCGAGGGTGGAGATGCACTGACAGAGGGCCGAAACCGATGAATCTTGGGTGTTGAGTGAGGGAGAGAGGGAGGCTGGGTTGAGCTGAAATGGATGCAGCTCCCATTTGTGTGGACTGAGAGGGCAGAGAAGAGAGACTGTGAGGAGTTGAGAGGGGCCTGTGCAATTGTTTGTTATGTAGGGAAACAAGTCATGATTGTGCTTGTAGAAAGGGGAAAGAAGGGGGCAAAGGAGCAGGGCAATTAGGTATGATGGGGAACATGAGAGATGACTCAACAGCAAATATCTGAGAGAGAGAGAGGAGAGAGTGGAAAATTCTGAGGCCAAATAGGAGCAAGCAATTCTAAGTGAGTGTGTGATAGTTTCAAGATTGATATAGATGTCCTTTGTGTACTGACTAATGAGAAGTGGGAGGGAGATGTCTCTCCTTGACATCTGTAGAGAATTCACGTGAACTTGCTTCAGGTCCATTCAACTGAAGTGGACTTCCTGCAGCTTTTCCAGGCAGTGGAAAAGTCCACTTCTCAGTCTCGGACATGTGTCTATATCCGGACTGTTATGATTTCTCTCGACCGAATTGATGTACGGACAGATTGTTGAGAATAAATCATGGGAGATCGTATGATACTGCAAGGCTGTGAACAAAGAAGTAGACTCTCTATTGCTCAACATACTGTCCAGAGGATCATATTCAGTCTTAGAGTTACCTAAACTCTATGTTGCACGGACACAAAACATATGATGTGTCAACAATTTGACTGTTAGTTTCCTCTAAAATAAACTATAGGAATTCATATAACATTGCAAGGCTGTGAACAAAGAAGTAGACACTACTATACTACTATAGAGAGGATCATAACTGGCGTAGTTAGGATTACTTGAACTCTATATTGCACGGACACGGAACAAGGACAGCACATTGACACGTTTAGAAAATACGTATGACACGTGTTCAACATGATACATACGGTATTATTATAAGAGTGAGGACACTACATGGCTGAACTGATTCAAATTCAGTGTTGCCAAATATTCACATCTGAATCAAATACAATGACTTCATCTAGCAATATTACAAGGTAGCATTCAATGGACCCAGGATGGTAACACTTATTGATAACTATAACTAATATGAGATATGAGTGTGCATTTCTGATTGGGGCCATGCCTTTTATTCATTATGGATAGGCATCCATTTTGGGTGCCAACCCTGTTTGCCTTTTCCTCCCATTTACTTGTCCCTTTTCTTTCCACTATATAGATGATTCTCCCACTCAAAAGGCAATAAAAGCAATGATGCAGGATCTTGGGACTTCAATAACATCATCTTTCTAAGCTAATAGGCATTAAAAAAAAAAAATTCACCCATGGGTCTCCAAATGGTATTCATTTTTTGGGTCATTATATATTGCTCTCGTGTAGAGAAACATAGGGCATGTCTGTTAGTTTTTGAAAGTGAAGAAAGAGAGGAGAGAGTGGGTGAAGAGAGTGTTGGGGGAGGAGGTCGTCGAAGAGTCGAAGAAGAGGAAGTCGACGAAGAAGACTCGAAAATTCAGCATCAGCAAAACAACAGCAGCAGTGCCACCAGCAGGAGCACGGTCGACCGGGCGGTCGACCGTCGGCAGGAGCAGGCGCACGGTCGACCGGCCCGGTCGACCGTGGTGCACAAACGTGCACAACGTGCACAGAGGGGTGGCGGTCGACCGGGCCGGTCGACCGCAGGAAGGGAGCGGTCGACCGAGAAGTCGACCGACTGAAGTGACCCAACTCTCTATTGGGCGCCCGGTCGACTGCTCGGTCGACCGGCGCATGGGGTCGGTCGACCGGCCGGTCGACCGACAGTCGGGTCTGCTATTTTTCGGGAAGGGTTATTTTGAACCCTATTTAATGGGCTGTTGTATTTTCTAGGGTTTGTATCTTTGAGAAAGATCTTTGAGAAGGGTTTTGTGTGCAATCAGGGAGGAGAGTAGAGCAGAGGCAGAACTCCCCCGATCCCCATTGCTGTAAGTTATATTGATTGTTTGAAATCAATAAAACCCTCCCCTTTCATTGCCCCGAGAACGTAGGCATGAGGCCGAACCTCGTTAAATCGTTGTTTTCGTGTGCTTTCTCTGTTTGTGATATTTGTGCTATTTTGGGAGATTGTACTTCTTGCTTGGGAGATTCAGGGGATCCTCATCAGTTTGTTGTCGTAGGCGCAACAAGTGGTATTAGAGCTTCCCAAGTTTCGCTTGGGATTTGTCTGGAGATTCGGAGGGCTCGGGATTTGATTCGGTGGAGATCGTGTGTCGATCTCAGATCAGAGGTATTCATGTTCGTGGGATCGTGTGTCGATCTCAGGAGGACACAAGGAGGGCTCGTGGAATCTGTGGTGGAGTAGATCCGGTGAGAAACTCAATCTAGGGTTTCAGGGAAAAGGTAAAAATTCAATTTTTATCGAAGTAGTGATCTATTTTCAGTTGATTGATTTTCCACATAGATAGAGGATCAAGTAATCTAGATGGCAGAAGAAATTGCTTCGGTTAAGACCATCGAATCTTCATCCGAGGATTGACGTGGTGAAGTTTAATGGCACAAATAATTTCGGGATGTGGAGATGTGAGGTTATGGATGCCCTGAATACATCGAACCTCGAGGATACTCTCCTTCTGGAGAAGAAGAGGAGCACGACCACTGATGAACAGTGGGCAAAGATGAACAGGTCATCGTATGGGTTGATTCGTTCATGTTTATCGCAAGACATAAAATATCTTGCACAACATGAGACGTCGGCGAAGCATCTGTGGGAAACCCTTGAGAAGAAATACCTGACGAAGAGTGTTGAGTCATGGTTGCAGCTTAAGAGTAAGCTGTACAGATTTCAGATGAAGAAGGGGAGCACAGTGAATGAGCACATCAACCGATACACGAAGCTTCTTACAGACTTGGTGAACGTGGATGTCATTGTAGAAGAGGAGGACAAGGTGATCATCTTCCTGAACTCACTCCCGGAGGAGGAGTATGAGACATTCACACTGACCTTTATCAATGGTAGGCAGACGTTGGACTACCATGAGGTGTCGTCTGCACTGACAAGTTATGAGATGAGGAAGAAGAAGAGACATCCTTCTCAGTCAAGCTCATCGGCGGAGGCAATGGAAATAAGAATCAGGGTTCATCAAGGAAGGGCAAGGAAGAAAGAGGAAGATCAAAGTCCAGGCCGGGTTTCAGGGATCTCAAAAGGAATCAGTGTACCTTCTGTAGAGAGATAGGGCACTGGAAAGTGGACTGTCCAAAATTCAAGGGAAAGAAGAAGAGTCGAAGGCTGAAACAAATCTTGCAAAAGTGACGAATACTCAGAGGAGCAGTTCACAGGCAGATGGATCAGATTCGGACTCGTCAGGTTTCTCGTTTTCAGTCAGTTCTCCATCATTGGTAACTCATGGAAAGATGAGTGGATTTTGGATACAGGTACAACATACCATGCATGCCCTAATCGGGGTTGATTTCTAGCTTTTGAGAAGCTGGAGGGGTGTTTGGTCGTTATGGGCGATGATCACTCATGTTGCATGGAGGGTGTAGGTACAATCCGAATCAGGATGTTTGATGGGATGGTAAGGGAGCTGAAGGGAGTGAAGTATGTACCTCAGTTGAAGAGAAATCTAATCTCTGTGGGAACTTTGAAAGCATCGGGCACGGTGATATCTGTTCGAGATGGCGATCTCAGGATGATCAAGGGCTTGATGGTGGTGACGAAGGGCGTCCGTCGAGGTAATCTCTACTACTTGAAAGGTAGTACGATTACGGATCAGGTGGAGACTTCGAGTTTCTCAGATGATGGTGGCCCGGAGGTCTGGCAAGGAAAGGTCGGACAGGAAGAAGAAAAGTCTTTGCGAGCTCCTGCAAAGATGGAATCGCTGGAAGGTGCTGCTACCTGCAAGTTGGAAGGTGGACACAGCGTTCTGGACAAGAAGAAGGTGAGATTCAGTACCAGTACTCACTGCAATGAAGATCTTCTTGATTGTGTTCACATGAGCGTATGGGGACCTGCTAAGACGGCATCGCTTGGAGGTCATAGGTACTTGTCTCTTTTGTTGATGGTTCATCTAGGCAGGTTTGGATATATCCCATGAGACAAAGGGGTGAAGCCCTAAATGTGTTGGTGAAGTGGAGAGAAGAATGGAGAGGCAGATAGGTAGGAAGATCAAGGAGCTAAAGATTGGTAATGTTGGAAAAGATATGAACCAATTCCTACGATTTGGCCAGTACACATGTATTGCTACTCACTTCACAACAGGTACAAATGGGTTGGCTAAAGATGTAGTTCATTCCTTGCTGGAGGAGGTTCGGTGGTTGTTGTCTAATGCAGGATTAGACAGGTCATTTTGGGCTGAGGCGACTGAGTATGCTAGCCATCTCATGAACAGATCGACTGGGAAAACTGCTCAAGATTATGGTGTGCTGCGGGAGTTTGAAAGTCCGGCCTACTTCAGTGCCAAGAATGGCAAGGTGAATCCGCGAGCAAAGAGGTTTGTCTATTTGGGCATCAAGAGAAACAGCTACAGGTTGTGGGACCCCGAAGACAAGAAGATCGTGATGAACAGGAATGTCACTTTTGGAGAGACTTCAGCGTTGAAGTCCACCATCTCTCAACAGGTGGAGAGGACGAAGACAAAGGTTGGATCGCAGCGGGTGGAGGTTGATGCTACTCCATCATCTCAGTTGGTTCGACATTGGAGGAGACTTCACCGAATGTGACACCGAGTGGAGATCATGAAGCCAGGGTTGATGTTGAACAGGTTGAAGACATTGCTGAGGATGTCGAGTTGTTTGCAGTCATTGGAACCAAGGTAAAACCACGCCTGTGGGCAAAGAAGCATGAATCTCAAGCTTGTGATCGCGACAAGCTGAAGTTGAAGGCCGTTGTTCTCCATGATGGTCGTGAGGAGGTTTATATGACTCAGTCTGACAGGTCCGCTGCTGCAAATACAGGTACCAGTGTTCGAGCTTGATGAAGCTCATTTTTAATGAACTACGGTTGGCTTGATCCTTTTGGGCAAAGGTACGTAGGCAGTCGTAAAGGCGCAGCCATTTGGTGATGCAACTCTTATGAAGCTATTTTGGGTTCTCGAGAAGCTGTTTGAATCTTCACGTAGAGGTGAAGAGTTGTGGCCGAAGGATCTTCACGTAGAGGTGGAGAGGTTTCACGTAGAGGTGAAGCGTTGTGGCCAGTTGAACTTCACGTGATGGTGAGGTGTTGTGATCTCGATGAACAAGTTGATCTTCCGGTGAGAAGATGTTGAGCTTGCATAAGGAGTGGTGTGCATCCAGTTGAAGCCGATGATATTTGATGTGCTCTACACAGACCTGGTGGACCGTCAATGGAAGACAGGAAGACTAGATAAAGCTAGTCAGTTGGAGAGTCAGTGTTGGCTCGTGAGGAAGTCTTCATGAGGTCGTAAAGTTGCGGAGTAGAAGCCATGTTGGTGATTGGCATGTATGAAAGTTCTCCTAAGGTGAAGTGTAGGAAAGGCATGTGTCGTGCTTTCCAGTGGATACCTGAGCTAAAGATTCCAAGCCGAGATCGTGTGTCGATTTCGCCGAGATCGTGTGTCGATTTCGTCGGTGCGCGCAAGCCGAGATCGTGTGTCGATTTCGCCGAGATCGTGTGTCGATTTCGCCAGGTGATAGACTGGGGTATGTTGGAGATCGGCTCAGATTTTAGAAAAATCTTCACTGAGGTGGAGAATGTTGGGGGAGGAGGTCGTCGAAGAGTCGACGAAGAGGAAGTCGACGAAGAAGACTCGAAAATTCAGCAGCAGCAAAACAGCAGCAGCAGTGCTACCAGCAGGAGCACGGTCGACCGGGCGGTCGACCGTCGGCAGGAGCAGGCGCACGGTCGACCGGCCCGGCGTGGTGCACAAACGAGCACAACGTGCACAGAGGGGTGTCGGTCGACCGCAGGAAGGGAGCGGTCGATCGATCAGTCGACCGACTGAAGTGACCCAACTCTCTGTTGGGCGCCCGGTCGACTGCCCGGTCGACCGGCCGGTCGACCAACAGTCGGGTCTGCTGTTTTTCGGGAAGGGTTATTTTAAACCCTATTTAAAGGGCTGTTGTATTTTCTAGGGTTTATATCTTTGAGAAAGATCCTTGAGAAGGGTTTTGTGTGCAATCAGGAGGAGAGTAGAGCAGAGGCAGAACTCTCTCGATCCCCATTGCTGTAAGTTGTATTGATTGGTTGAAATCAATAAACCCTCCCCCTTTCATTGCCCCGAGGACGTAGGCATTGAGGCCGAACCTCGTTAAATCGTTATTTTCATGTGCTTTCTCTGTTTGTGATATTTGTGCTGTTTCGGGAGATTGTTTCTTCTTTCGTGGGAGATTCAGGGGATCCTCATCAGGTTGTTGTCGTAGGCGCAACAGAGAGAATGGAAAGGTGAGGATATTTTCTTCCCCGCTTCAGTGAATGGTTGTTTAATGAGAAGAAGGAAGATTGGAAGAAAAAGGAGAAGGGAGAGAAAGAGAAAGAGAATTAATTTAAAAAAAAAATTTAACCAGAGTCACGAGCTCTCCTCACGGTCAAATTTAAGCGGTAGAGATTGAGGAAGAGAGAGGATCTTAATCTCTGCGCCGATTTGAGTCAGCGTTGGGTCGGATCAAATTCGAGCTCTTCCCCTCCCCTTTCTCAGTGAACCAAACACATGAGCTCAGATCTGAGCTTGATTTGTCCCTTCTTTCTCTCTTCCAAGAAAACAAAAGGCCCAAAGAGAATTACACATATATACAATATTTCTAAGGGGCTGTTTGGTTAAAGGTGGAAGTGAGAAAGTGGGAGGCTTCGTTTCCCACTTTCGTTATTCATCCAAACATTAGAAAAGAAAAATAGGAAAACCCCTTTTTAATTTTCTCTTCACCATTTGCTACAGTTAATTTGTGGCCATGCAAATCTCACTTGCAATAACTTTTAGTTCAAAATAGTTAATTTTATACTCATGTAAATCTCACTTGCAATTTAATTACAGTCCCTTTTTTCATAATTAATTTCATTTTAATATTAATTTGTGGTGAACTTTATGGTCAATTTTTTCACTTTCACTCCTACATTACCATCCAAACACTGGAAAAGATATTATAGTTCCCAATTATCATCCAAACACTGAAAAAGATATTACAGTTCCCAATTATCATCCAAACACCTGAAAAAAAAAAAAAAAACACAAATACTCATTTTTCAAAGAATAAATCGTACTTCCCGCTTTTCACTTCCACCCACTTCCTGGCATCCAACAGCCCTTATAAGGTTGTATGCGTGTAGGGAAAAATATTTCTCTCGACACATCACATTAATAGCTGCCACTAGGCGTGTTGTGGTTGGTTTATGGAGGTCCCAAGTTCGCTGTGATGACCTTTGTTCAAAGGATAAAGAAGAAGAAGAAGAAGAAAACACAGTACAAAAACTTTCTCAAAGTGAAAATATATTCATCTGATGGCAGCGCTGCTCAAAAGCGCAAGTACT
Source organism: Agave tequilana (assembly GCA_038442645.1). Classification (NCBI taxonomy): domain Eukaryota; kingdom Viridiplantae; phylum Streptophyta; class Magnoliopsida; order Asparagales; family Asparagaceae; genus Agave; species Agave tequilana. The sequence goes on along the minus strand of JAVJIF010024363.1, from coordinate 57,633 downwards.
GCAACTCATTGATATGTTTCAAGCAATGGCAAAACATGGCATATTGTGGATTTTCTCTGCAAGTTAAAACTCTATCCGAATCCCAACCTTAAACCTGAAACCAAGATTCTTAAAGTCCAAAATTCTAAAACTAAATACCAGAGCCCATGAGCCAGACATCATAAATCCCAAGAACCAAGTTACAAAACTCAAAAACCCGAAATCCAAAACTCAAAAACCTGAAATCCAAAAGTCCATTGGCATCAGATAGGAATTTGTTCAAATATGTAGTAAACTTATACAGTGCATGGTATCAACAGAAACCTAGGTTCTCATAAGCAATATCATTAAAAATATCACTCTATATCAGGAACTATGTATCTTTAACAAACATTTTTGACTGACATTTGAATAACTATCATATACACGATGTCTTCTTTGAGCCAATCAGAGCAGATGGCTAGAGTGGAAAACAATTGACGCAAACATTCACAAATATTACAAATACGCATATTTCACATTGCTGTATAATAACACCTAGAACTATACAAATCCATGCAATGGAGTATGGTCCGAATATTTCATGCCAGGGAAAGCAGGGGAAGCTGGTTCCTGCAAGTATCAGAACCACAATAAGTGAAAATGAGGAACACGAGAAAAATGAGAAGATGAAGCAAAGTAAAGCCATATTTCTTTTTATTTTATTTCATTTTTATTTTATTTTACATCTGCCAGGAGATGCTACATCATATAATTCCGACTCACACTTCATGTTTGAGGTACTCTTCTGGAGATAGAGGTTTCGGGCCACCAAACCAGTCAATTAGAAATATGTGCTCGATATCCAACTTGAATATTTGGAAGTCGTGATCTTTCGGCCAGTCTGCACCCAAGAAAACAGCAATCAGGCCATAAGAATAGCTTCAGATATTGACCCTAATCCAATAATGACAACATCGAACATGGACGCTTATATGGGGATTCACAGCTTACCTTTCATTTCTGGATGCTTTGAGAACAGGGCATTTTGGGCAAACTCAGCTTCAGCAGAGTTGCCTTGAACCAATTTCAGCTGTAACATCCAAACATTTAGGTCAAGATCTACACTGCTGACATGTACAAAAATATGCTTAAACTTCTAGCTGCTTTGCTTCCTGAAATATTGTCTGAGAAATAAAAAATTGAAACAAGCTAACTTGAATTGTGGAAATCTTTATTTAAAATAACACTTGATTGTGGTTTGACATTATTTCCATGATGACATAAGGCAATGCAATTTAGGACCTTTGCAATTGTTTGTTATGTAAAAAACAAATCATAATTGTGCTATGGAAAGGTGAATGAATGTGGCAGTTCAGTGGAAGGGGCAAAGGAGTAGGTTAGCTAGGTTGGATGGAGTACCGGGTATGATGCAACAGTAAAAATCTTAGAGAGATTGGACGCTGAGAGCGATAGATCAGTGTTCGAAGACTCGGCCGAGTCAGAGACGACTCGGACGACTCGGCCGAGGGTGCCGAAACAAGTCTGAGATCCAGTTCAAGGGACAAGCTTACAACCGATCGACTTGGCCAAGATTCGGAATCAACTCGGCTGACTCAGCAGAGTCGCGGGCTGACTCAGAGTGACTCGGCCGATTCGGCCGAGTCGATGCCGAGTCTCAGCGAGTAGGGTTAAAAAAAAACGCAAAACATACTTGCTCGCCGCCCGCCCGCCAGCCCGCCCGCCCGCCTTCCTCTCGTCGCCGCCCGCCTCCATCATTGGCGCCCTCTCATCTGTCTCTCTCCATCTCTTCTCTGGGAGAGAGGGGAGAGAGGGGGGGGTGGGGGGAGGGGCTGAGAGGGAGAGCGATTGAGGGAGAGAGGCTGAGAGAAAGAGAGATATCCGATGAGGGAGATAGTGAGAGAGAGCAACTGAGAGAGATCGGGTGAGGGAGCGTGAGGAGAGTAAGAAAGAGAGATCTCAGAAGAGAGAGAAATCGGTTTTATCCTTTTCCTTTTCTTTTCTTTTTTTGCTTTTTTACTTTTGGAATTTTTTCATATTTATCCCTCAATTTTTTCATATTTTAAATTACACCAAAATCATGATATTTTCCTAATTATCCCCTCAAAACAAATTTATTTTGAACATGTGATACATGAATTTTGATGGATACATTTTTTTTTTACGATTTGTTGTGATTTTTTTCAGAATTGTTTGACCTTTCTATGTAGCGTTTTGAGCGTATCGCCCAAAACCGATCCGAGTAGCCACGACCGATCAATCTTAGTGTCCGCCGAGTCGACGGCCGAAACCGCGACTTTGAACCATGCGATAGATAAAGCAACGGGAAGTGTGTACGATAATTTCAGATTGAAATAGATGTCCTTGTAACTGACTATTGAGAAGTGTGGGGGGACTAGTATCAATTCCTCGACATCTGTAGAGACCGCTAGGTTTTTTTTTTTTTTTTTTTGTGAGATGACAAGTGCTTGCCTTTGTTTTAATTCAGAATCCATGAGAAGTCCACGTCTTACTCACAATCATTGATAAGCCCACTCTGAGATGAGTACAATACTCTGCTGGATTCAAGTACTAGTTTTATTTCGAATAAGTTTATTAAGGAAGTGAATTCTCAACCGCTTAGCATGCACTAGAGAGTATCTGTTTCCAGTGTCAAGATTACCTGCACCAATATAAACCCATTGTCGCTGAAGATTCATAACTGAATCAAAGTTTAGTAACAAAATCAATGGTTTCAGCCAGGGGCGGAACCAGAAAATTTTTTTTGGGGTGGGTTGCAATTTTTTATAACATATACTTATGAATTATATGAATTTATCAAAAGAATAAAACAGTTTTCTCTTCTAAATTAGGAGTGGAATTAGGAAAAAATTTGCTAAAAAAACCAATATAGAAAAGGGTCTAACACAATATAGAAAAAAAGAACAAAAATAAAAATAGGTTTACGCCTATATACAGAAAAATGGGCGGGCTGTAGCCCGGCCCAGCCCACTAATGGGTCCGTCCATGGTTTCAGCTTGCAATATTACAAAGTAGCATTCCATGGTTAGATTTCTAGCAATGACGTGCAAACATATGTTTAAATTTCTAGATGCTATGCTGCCTGAAATATTATTGCTGGGAAAAAAGAATTGAAACAAGTCAACTCGAATTGTAGAAAGCTTTAATATAACACTTGAATTGTTGTTAGACACTATTTCGACCATCAAATTCACCACATAAGACAATGGCCAACAGATATTGACAATGAACTAATAAAAATAATGCACATTTGAAGGTCTCAAATGTCAATATGGGTAAGTAAGAATCAATTATGATATTTTCCACTCTTTTGCTAAGAACCCCAGAGAGAAAAGTGTGACTTTTCTGAGGCAGTCATACCAATCTCCAAAGACTGTAAGACTCCTTTAGTAGATGTATTCCTTCCATCTGTATCATATCCAAGTTCAACGTGAATAACTACACACAGACACTCCCTTCCTCCCATATCCATTAAACTAATGCTCGCCAAGTTATATCGTGTCAAACAAGAAATAAGCTTAAACTGTTTACAACAGTGGACCAACCCCATACAAAACTAACGTAATTAACCATTCTTTTTTATGAATCAATTGTTTCCCAGGGAATACAGTTCAAACTATTATGTGCCAAAGCTGCTATACGAGGTGGGGAATAAGGTAACTAGTTAATAAAGCATGTCGGAATTATGGGACCATCCAAGAATTTAAATATACTACAATGATGAAAATTAAGTAGACTTTCCTTTTTTATGCAGTATTTTACTACAAGAAGAAAACAGGCGGCAATTGATGTTGGAAACTTAGAAGAATATATTTCGATTTCTCCATTATAATCAAACCAAAGAGTCAACAATTGGATGTAATCCTAAGAAATTCTCAAACTTTACTCCAAAACCAAGGACGAGGAGTTAGTTATACTAATGCCAGTAAAATAGTCTATCCAAAATGTTATCTTAAATTGGGCTTGACATAACCTTAGAGAGATTAAACTGTAGGCCTAGACATGAAAAAGGAAATGAGAAGGCAAGTTATGTTTTCCAGTTGCGCCCTCAGAAAGATGAACTCCACTAAACTTCACCCTAGCCCAGTTGGAATACCATTAGAGAGATAAAAAAGGATTGGACCAGAGGTCAAAATATTAAGTTTTCGCAATTTAGACCAATTAATTTATTTTTCCTATGAATATTTTGTGTGAAAAGAAAGCCTCTGGCTAAAATTTCTCAATATATCAAAAGTTCAACATCAATAAGTTTAAGATTGAACATATAGTCAACCAGTATAATGCTAATTTTGCTTGATCATTTTCAAATTCGACAGAATCTTCAGTCATCACTAAACAATTGCCAAATTTAATCATTCAAATTTTCAGAAAAAAGAAAAACACTATTTTGGGTGATAAAACATAATGCTGGAACAAAGCATGGAAATGAAAACATTGGTTTTGTTGGCCCAAAGGCCTTCCACTCTAGTTTTGATGATGATTAACTCATGTAGTTATGTTTACTAATAATCTTGTGTTGTTTAAGTTTCAGATTCATTAACCAAGATATTAGTTGATGATTAGCTTCAACAAGTAGTTTAGAAGCTTTTCATGATGACTCCAGGGCCAAAACTTCAAGATCATACATTGCCTAGCCCATGGATGGAGTTTTGGAGCAAGTCAACTTGAAGATGAAGATCATCAAGAAGACTTAGGTATCCTAGTTTAGTTTAGTGTGTTTTAGATCCATATTGTAAAGTTTAGTATAGTTGATATGCTCAAGTGCACAAAACACACACATGTTTTATGTTTGATATTGGTTTTTCGGTTTTTAGTTTAACCGATATGAGTTTTCATGGATAATAGATCAAAACAAGTTTACTTTATTCTTATGTATATTAGATATGTTCTAGATATACATAAATGCTTAAACTTGCTAGACAAACTTATTTTGACTATCCTATTCATGTTTTGGAAAAATCAAGTTTGGAAAAATATAAGTTTTGTTTTTGATAAAATTTGCAAGACTCAAAAATGAATTGATTTAATTGATATATGTCTTGAAATTTTTATCACAAGTTTGTGTTTCAATACAAAATTACAAAACAAGTTTTGTGAATTTTTAGAAGTGTTAAAAGATTTTTAGAAAAATATTTTACAAAGTTTTCTAGCCCAGGCTTCAATCAGTCGACTAAGTCAACTGACCTAGTCGACTTGACTGAAGTCGGTCGACCGGGACGGTCGACCGACGTGCACAAATCTGTGCACGTTTGGAAACCCTGGGACGGTCGACCGGGCCGGTCGACCGGACTGAGAGCAGTGCTCTCTGTTTGTTTGGGTCGACCGGGCCGGTCGACCGTGGCTGCAACGGTCACATTTCTGACCGTTAGCGGTCGACCGGGCCGGTCGACCGCTGCCTGTCAGAGCTGCCAGCTCAGCTCTAACGACTAGTTTCTATTTTTGCCTATATAAACCCCATTCTCTTGGATCTTTGGCCAAGGTTTTTGCAAGAGAAAAATTCCCAGTTTTCTTAAGTTTAAAACAAGTTTTCAAAAGAGTTTTTGGGCTTTAATCTTTCAATCTTTATTGTTTTGGGTTTTTTAAAATCAAAGAAAACTAGGTTTTGGAATTTTGATTTGATCTTTTATTTCTATCATATACAAGAGATTTCCCAAGTAGTTTTCTTTGTTACTTGTTTCCAAAACACCTTGATTCCACACTTGAGCTATCTTCTATCCTAATCTATTAGGATCTTGTTTTTGTGGAAAAAGAAAAGAGGAAAGAAAAGAGAGATTGTTTGTGGTCTTGGAACCACTTGTTGTAAACACCCTTATTCTTGTTGTATCCCTCTTCAGTAGAGGTGATCGGGTGATTGGTTTGCTCCCTCTAGTGAGAGGTGGAGTTGGTTTGTATATCCCTCTTCGGTAGAGGTGATTGGTTGTTGTTGGTTGTATCGGCTACGGGCCTACCCCTCGGTTGTGAGGTGGTTGTTTGAGAGAGGAGTTCGGTACTCCCTTGTTGTAAAAATCCTTCTCGGTGAACGTTCCCTCGGTGGGAGTCCTCGGTGGACATTATAGTGGATTGGAAATCCTACACGGTGGTGTAGGCGGGGATGTAGAGCTGGGTGCTCGAACCTCGAAACAAATCTTGTTGTTTGCGTGTGATCCACTTGTCTCTCTAACTCTCTCTCATTTAATTGTGCAAAGCATCATTGTTCATTCATATCATATTTGCTTGTGTTGAGCATATTTCATATTGTCATATCTTGTGTTGCCTTGCATATTTCATATTGATATATCATCTTATTTGCTTGGCTTGCTTGTGTGTGTGCCTAACTTATACTTAACCAACAAGAGCTTCACATAGCACCTCAACCCATTCAAGGGGAATCAAGAGGAGTTAGTCCAGAGCCTTCACGGGGAATTCGGCTACACTTGTTGTGTTGTATTAAGTTTGTGCAAGATTTGCATTAGCTTCCGCATTTAGCGCACTTAGTTTTGCATTTAGTTTTTAGATTAGCAATAACACCTATTCACCCCCCTCTAGGTGTACCTTCAAGTTTCTGTTAACAAATTTGAAACTCAAATCACTATCAATTTAATGAGAAATGAGTGAAACAATGAAAATCGTAAGCATATCTACTACAAATGCCAAAAAAGAGATACCCTGCTTCACCGCGAGATTTTCATCATCCTTAAATTTTTCATTAGTTGTTACAAAGCATTAACTGAGGCAGCACAACAACAATAACAACAACAAAGCCATTTGTCCCAAGTATTTGGGGTAGGCTACATGAACCAAAGGGAATTACGTCGGATCGGGCACATGGTCAGCTTTCTCCACTTATTCCTATCGAGCAATATGCCTTCACTAAGATCTTTAGCCTCTATATCTTGTCGTATTACCTTCATCCATGTTTTCTTCGGTCTCCCCTGCGCTCTTTTAACTTGCCCTAATTGATACACTCTACTCACCGGACTGGTGCATCTATAGGTCTACGTCGTACATGACCAAACCATCGTAGGTAATTTTCTCTCATCTTCTCTTCTATAGAGGCTACACCTATCTTAGTATGAATATCTTCATTTCTCACCTTGTCTCTCTGCGTGTTACCACACATCTAACGAAGCATGCGCATCTCTGCTACACTCATCTTTTGGGCATGATGTCTCTTTATAGCCCAACATTATGTGCCATATAACAAAGCTGGCCTAATAACAGTCCGATAAAACCACGGTTCAAAGACTCGGCCGAGTCGGAGACGACTTGGACGAGTCGTATCCGTCTCGGCCCCGCTCCGAGACGAGTCCGAATCACGAGTCGGTCGACTCGACTCAGAGAAGACCGACTCGGCCGAGAATCAGAGTTGACTCGGTCGACTCGACCGAATCGGTCGTGACTCGACCGAGTAGACTCCGATTCTCGGCCGAGTCGGCTTTAAACGTATATTCACCCGTGACGAACGGGTATAAAGAAAAAAAAAGAAAAAAAAGAAACTAGCCTCTTTCTCGCTCAGATCTGGAGATCGTCGCTGCTGCCCGATTGTCATCGCTCAGATCTAGACTCCGTTGTCGCCCGATCATCGTCGGTCGTTCCTCCCCAGCCCCAGGATGTTCCTCCCTCTCTCTGTCTCTTTCCCACTCCCTCCCTCTGTTTCTCTTTCTCCTCTCAACCGATCTTTCCCCTCCATCTCCTCTATCCCCTCCCTTTCTCACCCGCTCTCTCTCCCCCTTTCCATCTCTCGTCTCTCTCTGTCTTTTTCCCCTCACCTCCCCTCCCTCTCTCTCTGTGTTTTCGATCTCTTCCCCCTCTGAGGTAGAACCAGATGATGATGGTGGTGGTGAAGATGTGAGAGTTTTATCCAGTTCTAATAGTGATGATGGTGAAAATGGTGATGATAATGATGACGGTGATGGCAGTGATGGAGGTGATGGCGGTGGTGGTGAGGATGACAATAATGAGGGCAACAATAGTGCTGATAGAGGAACTTATAGTCTTGAAAGTCATATGCAAATGTTGAGTTTGACATCAGGCCTACATTATGATGTGACATATGTCCATGACTACAAACCACAACTTGAAAGATCTACAAGCACTAGTATCGGCTTAGCAAAGATGATTATGATGATGATTTTATACCTCATCGCAATTCAATGTGGAAAAAACTACATTAGCATGTATTTATGAATGTAGTTTATGTAACTTAATATACTGTGCATGTATTTTTGATATGCTCTACCAATGACTGTGTATTTATGCGTTAATATTTAGTGTGTTAGGTAATAGGTTTAGGACATGTGATACATAATGTGGATGTCTACATTTTTTAAGATCTGTTGTGATTTTTTCATATTTTTTTGAGCTTTCTATGTAGCGTTTGGCGCATATCACCCAAGACCGATCTGAGTCGCCGAGACCGATCGTCTCAGTGCCCGCCCAGTCGGCGGCCGAGACCGCGACTGTGAACCATGAATAAAACTTTCCCTTCAGCCATAACGGAATATTATGATCACATAAAACTCCTATTGCGCTCCTCCATTTCAATCAGCCTGGTTGACACCACTATCGATCTCTCCATCTTTTTGGATAATAGAACTCAAGTACTTAAAATGATTGCTCATCGGTATTTCGTACTTAAAATGATTGCTCATCTGTATTTCTTGTCCATCTAGTCTCACAATATTATAATTTCAGATTCCCTGTTTACCGGATTTACACTCCATATAGTCTGTTTTGGCCCGACTTAATCTAAAACCTCGAGATTTTAGAGTTTGCCTCCATAACTCCAATTTGGCATTTACCCCAGCTCTCGTCTAATCGACTAGAATAATATCATCAACAATAACATACACTAGGGTATCTCATCCTGAATAGCTCTAGTAAGCTCATCCATCACTATGACAAATAAGAATGGACTCAATGCAGATCCTTGATACAATCTAATTGTAATAGAAAAATTACTTGTTATGCCTCCACAAGTTCTAACATTTGCCACTACTCCATCGTACATATCCTTGATTATGTCAATGTATTTGATGAGGACTCCCTTTTTCATCAACGTCCACCATAATACCTCTCTTGGCACCTTATCATAAGCTTTTTCTAAATCAATAAAGAACATATGCAAATTTTTTTCCTCTCGAAATCGCTCTATAAGTTGACGAAGCAAATGAATAGCCTCTATCGTCGATCGCCCCGGCATGAACCCAAACTGATTCTCTGATATTGTAACATTCTGCCTTAACCTGTGTTCAGTTACCCTTTCCCAAAGCTTCATGGTGTGACACATGAGTTATATTCCATGATAGCTTGAACAACTCTGGATATCACCCTTTGTTCTTATAGAGAGGTACTAAAGTACTTTTCCTCCACTCATTTGGCATCTGTTTTGTTAGTTAGATCTTGTTAAAGAGGTTTGTCAGCCATCTTACGCCCACCTCTCCTAAACATCTCCATACCTCAATAGGAATTCCATCTGGGTCAATAGTTTTCCTTGACTTCATCCTCTTCAAGGCCTCTTTAACTTTAGGTTCGCTAATTCTGCGTATATAATTATGGTTCATATCCTGACACTGAATGGTAAGGTCATCCAAGCCTTGAGTTAGAACTACCATTGAACAATTTGTCAAAATACTCTCTCCATCTTTTTTTGATTTCTTTCTCTCGAACTAAAACTTCTGATCCTCATTTTTGACACACCTCACAGTACATAAGTCTCTAGTCTCTCTTATTCGAGCAATTCTATATATGTTCTTTTCAACCTCTTTGGTGTCCAACTTCACATACACTTCTTTGTACACTACTATACCATATCAACATGAACCAACTACTATACCATATCAATAGAATACATGACTTAACATTCTTAGCACTGCAAAAGAATCTCTGCCACTCCTATAAACTTAAGGTGAACAATGGACTTGCTAAGGTTTTCCCCTTTTACTTTAGGATTGGCTGTTGTTAAAGCACGTAGTTGCAAAGGAATTCATAAATTATATCTAAGCTACTATTTATAGATCATATGCAATCAGTTTATCTGGCATCATGTCTCATAAAAATAACCGAATTCTCAGGACATTGGGTGTAATTGGGTTAGTAATATAACATCTAGAGGAAGAATGACATGGATAAATAAGATTCATTGCTCGTGACCCATCACAATCTTAACCCTTGCGCAACAAAGGAACAGAGAGTGTCTTTCTCAGTGCACGTTAAACTTTAAAGATGAGGAAGATGGTAAGGAATACAATACAGTGGTAGAACATGATCAATAGGATGAAGAAACCAATTAGCACCAGTATAGTGATCTGGCAGAGCCATGAGCTACTGAAGAACACAGAAGACAATCACTTAATAGCAACTAGCATGTCTGGAAGCATGAGCAGAACTGAGGAATAATCGATTAGTAAGCCACCGCCCACAATCCCACCAAAAAACAAAAAAAGGAAAGGAAACTGATGAATAACGTTGGTCTACTTTAACCAACAACGTCTGATATACATACATGCATGCATACATACATAAATATAATATCTATATATAAATATAAATATATATATATATATATATATATATATATATATATATATATATATATATATATATATATATATATATATATAAGAGAGAGAGAGAGAGATAGACTTGTGTCATTCCGGAAGGATTTGAGGCCGAATCCTTCCCACTCAAATACAACATTACGACATCTGAATGCAAGATCCACTCCATTGAAGCCGATCTACATTATTTAAAGTAACTAAAAAAAAAAAAAAAAATGCATTTTGAATACCTTTTTCTCATCCATCAAGTAGGCACAAAATGGACGACTGAAATAGTGAGTTGTTAGTTTAACGGTGTAGAATATTTAAAATCTAACAAAAATTTGTGTGTGAGGGTTTTGGAGTGTTTAAATCATGTTGAAATGGTTGGATCAAAAATTTGTATGCCTAAAGACGTAAATCTAAGCAATATTCTATTTTCGACCGTCCATTTTGTGCCTACTTGATGATGAAAAAAATTCAAATATATGATCTTTTTTAATTTTTTGTTACTTGAAATAATGTAGATCAACTTTAATGGAATGGATCTTTCATTCAAATGACATAGAGTTGTATTTGTAGGAAGAATCGGATACGAATCCTTCGGGAATGACACAAGTCTCTCTCTGTGTGTGTGTATGTATATATATATGTATATATTAGTCGACTACTCTAATAAGATTCGGAACTCCAACTCTCTGTTGGTCAATCTAGTCGACTATGCAATATACTAGTCGACTAATCCATGTGATTAGTCGACTATATCCAGTATTAATCGACTGGTAATGCATAGCTCCTTATGCATGTCTGTTTTTTGATCTTCGAAGTTTCGTCTGCCTGCACGACGTACACAAATCCTAACAATCTCCCCCTTGACTCGAATACGTCCAAGTCTGAGAATAGCCACCATACTATATGTGCTTCCATCCACACAATTGAACAAACTTGACTTCATCTCCATCTCACTCCCTCTTCTCCATAACCCCCTTATGGGTTCACAACTTGATTACGTCGAATAAGTTTAAGCCCAACCTGAACTTTATCACCCAACGATCTCTTGATCTACACGGGATTTATGAGAATTAACTCCACCATAAGAGTAAAGATCTGGACTACCTTATTGCGCGTCTAGTCCGAATATCTTTTCGGGGTACAATTGAACTTCTGATTTCGAAACCATCGTAGTATATGATTGTTCCACAACTGTCGCTTTTGAAGCCGAGGATAATTGCAATCCACCAACTGTAACTTTCGAGTTTCACAACATATATACATTGCCAACACGTTCGGCTTGAAACTTCACATGGGCTTCTTTGTAGACTTCCATAAGATAACCTTCTGAACTGAAACTGACCCTTCCCCTTGTAGGGCTCCAAGAGAAATGAGATTGTACCTGATTCGGGAACATGATGAACGCCTTGAAGAGTAGTGATGCGTTCATCATAAGACCGAAACTGAATTGTTCCTTCGCCAATCACCTTACTTGTAGCAGAATTTTCCATAAAAACTTCTCCCCTTGAACCGAAGTATATGAGAACATCTTTCCCTTGAACCGAAGTGTATGAGAACATCTTCCTATTGGAACTGATATGCTGTGAACATTCAGAGTCAATAATCCATCTATCTTCATTACCAATTGATTTGTCTGTAACAAATAGAATGTCGCACTGTTCTTTATTTTCTCCAATCAGTTCAGTGATATTAGCATCTGATTGTTTCTTTTTCGAAGCCAATAATCAGCTCTAATGTGCCCCTTCTTGTGACAATAGTTGCACGTCAAACTCTTATGTTTTGAGTTACCCGTGAAACTTTCATTATTACTCTTCTTCCTTGAATAATGAACTAACTCGGAATCATCATGATAAGACTACCCATCAACTGGGTGTCAATTTTGCCCTTGTTGAGCAGATGCTCCTAAACCTCATTGACCTTTATTGTTAACTTGCTTCTATAGATAGCTTTCCTAAAACTCTTATATAAAAAAGATAAAGAACATAGTAATAGAAGTGTTTAATCCTCATCTTCTATCTTAACCTTTATCTTATTTAAATCATTGATAATAGAAAAAATTCTGTAATGTGAGACTTGATAGGTGTACTTTCATGCATGCAGAGAAGAAAGAGACGCTATTTCAAAATCAACTGATTCGCCAACGACTTCTTCAAATAGTGGTCCTGAAGTCACTCCCATAACGAGGATGTTTTCTCCACAGAAAACTCATTCAACACTTCGTCCGCCAAGTAAAGCTAAATAGCCGTCAAGGCTTTCTCGTCTAACTCTTGCTAAGTTTCTTTATTCATGTCCTGCGACCTTTCTCCCCCCCCCGAGTAGCGCTTTCTTCAACCTGCTCTGTGTAAGGATGGTGTTCATCCTAATCTGCCATCTGCTAAATTGCTGGCGCCATCAAACATCTAAATATCGAACTTGATCGCAGACATCTTCGAGTTAACCATGCTTTGATACCAATTGAAGTGATTTCAAGGGTAGGACGCCCCTACGACCGGATCGACTGGAGCGACGCAGCGAAAACAAACCACAAGATCTACTAAGGCAACGTGAAAAAGAGAAGAAGAAGATATTCCAAAGTAAATAGAAAGCCAACACACAATATAACATGGTTCCACCGATCAAACAGATCGTGTGTACATCCACAGGAGAAGGGAGGAGAAACTTTATTAAAACTTTGGGAGAGTATAATAAGAATTACTTACACCTAACGCTGAGAAGTTTACAAGCCCTTGATGGCCACCAAGAACAACGAACCCTTGTGGCTAAGCTACTCTCACGAATCTCTCATCTAAATGAATTTCACCCTTAGGAATTATAAATTCATTGGAATATATTGAAGACCATCCCCAAGGGGTTTATTTATAGACCATAGAACTCTCCTAGTTCTAAACAAACTTCATCAAGACGAACATCACCGCCTTAGAACAAAGAAAACCCGAATCCAACTCGAATCTGAAAACAGATCCAGAAAAGAAAACCGTCAGACCTGACATTAGTCGACTAGGCCAGAGTACTAGTTGACTAATACATGTACTAGGCCCAAATACAAGTCGACTACTGTGATAAGATTCGGAACCCCAACTTTCTGTTTGCCAAACTAGTTGACTATACAATGTACTAGTCGACTAATCCATGTGATTAGTCGACTGTACCCAGTATTTGTTGATTGATAATGTGCACAACTCCTTGTGCATGTCCGTTTTTTGATCTTCAAAGTTTCGTCTACCTTCCCGATGTATTCCAGTCACAAATCCTAACAAAGTTTGGCCAAAAGTTGTAAGCGTTTTGTTTCTGCTATTTCCTTATTTTTGGTCATGTTTCCCATAGCATGCATATTTGTCTGTGTGTGTTGTGTGTGTGTTGCGTGTCAAATGTATAACAGGATACGGATGTGGTTCATATAGCATGGGAAAGACATATGAATACTGGTGTCAGGTGGACGTTCAGCCAAAGTTGTAGTTTTGGTCATAAGAATAGGACAAGTAGTTATATTCTCTTCCTTCTTGGTACTGATCCTTGCTAGATAGCTACATCTTTAAAAGCCTATGTGCTTCAAGAACTACAGCCTCTGAGAAGCCAGCGGTGAGGTATCCCTATCAAGGGAACACAGATATACCGGCATAAAAAACTGTGTTTGACATTAAGTTTGAAAACCAGATACAAGACTGAAGCTCTTCATAGTCATTGTGTGCTAATCCTAAAAGGATTCTAACTTTGCATGGAATTCCTGATAAAAGTGTTACCAAAGAAGCAACTCCATCTGAATATCGTAGTCGATCATATATATGGATGTTTTTTTACACCAGAGGAAAGGAACACTTTAAATGGGTTTTGACAAATTGACAAAACTTAATTGCCATGAAGCACGGACACGGGCGTCGAACACGACACGGACGTGGACATGGGACATGACAAAATCCAAAACAAATGATATAAAGACACGACAAGTAATATTTTATTATTATTATTATATAGATAAAAATTTCAATTAAATCTCATCCACATTAAATCTCATCCACAATTTTTCACCCAATTAAATCATATATGAGTCATAAGTATCATACATATTCAGTCAAAGCCAAAAAAAGAGCATAGTTAAAGTAATTTAAATAAAAACATGTAGTATCATAAAAAAAATATCACCACCCAAAATACAAAAGATGTCTATGTAAGATACCTTTTTTAATTTGAAGTTGAACCAACTTCAATGGTCTCATCCTCATCTCCATCTACGAACACACAGCTTACAACTCTGGTTCATCAAGGGAAGATCGGCAACCTCTATATACTTGGGCCTTTAAATATTTCAAACTCATCACCCCCAAGATCCCACATCTTTCTTCCTCCTTCATTGTATTATGAGGTGCTTCGAAAAAGTAGACGGAGATTGGTATTTATATTAACTAAGTCTTCCACTCTTTACAGAGCCATTTTGTTCCAATCTAGAGAATGGATAAAGGAGTAAGTACTCCAATTTCTTTCACAGCATGCTGATAAATATAATTGACCATGAAGCTTTAGACCCAAAACTTATAAAGTTGGAGTAAAAGATCTGTAAAGAACTCATCAATGCTTTGGATCTATGAATCTCTATCATTTAATCATGATCCGAAAAAGTATTCAAAGCAGCTGATAATTTCGCAAACTCGTGTTCACCAACCTTCGTACATTAGTATTAATAAAATACCTCTTCAAGCATTTAGCTCTTTCACTAGAGATTTCCTCATCTTGATGTGGAGCCACGCAATTTGTGCCCACCAAAAGTCATTTCGGAGTATAATACCATTCACATAAAGAAAACATATGATAGATTGACTCGATGAGTTAACAAAAATAAGAAACAGATACAAATAAAGTAGAGTGTTTTCATTCTAGATTTTTTTACCTTGGGTTAAAAGAATGAGCCAAGTAATGAAGTGGTGTATTGCTCTTATTCTACCGGTCAACTAAGATTTTGTGCACATCATAAAAAGAAGATTCCTCATCTTTTTTCCTTCATGCCGATAAATAGCGCTCTTTTTTCTCTATCATTGTATCCCACATGTCATACACTAAATGTAGAGATGGCTTATCAGTATCGGCAAAGCTTAGCATGTCATAAATAGGCCCCATGAATGAAAGAATGTAGTCAATCTTGTCCCACCACCTATCATATAGTACTTGACAAATTCCATTTTTCCCAAATCATCATCCTTAAACAAGGTCCACTTCTCACATAACACCAAGTTTTAAAGACTCCTCTTGATAGTCTTGAACTTCTTCAACACCTCTTGATAGTCTTAAACTTCTTCAACATGATAATCACCGAAGCAAATCTTGTCTCTGTGATAGAAAAAAGCTTCATCTTCATGTGTTCATTAAACATTGCAAGCCTCATGGAGTGGTTCATAATAAAAATTTTTAAGATGATGGCATCTCCGAAGATATCGGTGATCCAATTGCACTGTTCATAGGTTATTTCATTTCGTTCAGTGTTATTTGTCGCATATATATTCTTGAGAGAAAGGCTTAGAGTGTGCACCACTCAAGGAGTCCAAACTACATGAGGATAACATCCCTCCACAATGGTACCCGCCACCTTGCAAGTTTGGGCATTATCAGTTATGATTTGGACCACATTTTAGTGTCTAATATCTCTAACCTTTTCCATAAGTTTATCCACAATGTAGAACCAGCTCTTTGTGAAGCCCTTGGGGTTCACGGAAGATAAAAACATAAGCCCACTTTCCGTGACAGCCATGAAATTAATGATCAGCCTCTTTTGCGCATCTGACCATCCATCACTATGAAGAGACAAACCTTTCGAACTCCATGTTCTCTTGATGGGTTCCAACTTCCCCTCTATATTAAATTTTTTTATTTAGCAAAAGAGTGGTCCTCAAGGAGATGTACCCGTGAGGGATATAACCCGAGATGGAATTGTTTGCGGCATATGCGAATGACATGAATAATATGGATTTCTTGCGAAATTGAATAACAATCCATTCAACTCTTTTCTTGCTCCCATATTAAATACGCATTCACCGTATTACCTCTAATCTTCTTCACTTCACTTAGATGCAACGAAATGGAACTTGAGGATGTAGGCAAGCATACGGGCTTAGCCATTGAAGCTTTCACCCTCAATTCTGTTTGCTCCATCACCTTCTTCATCTCATTCAGATGGTGAGGCTTTACAGCCAAACATATTTTAAATCCGGCACTGATTTGTCGCAATATATGGGCCTTACTCTTGAGTATGACCATTTAAGATGTTCATGACAATAACTACACTTCTATTGCCAATTTTCTTTGCATGTTCCTAATTTTTCAATTTTCTCTACATACTTTTTAAGAGGTGCATTGTCTTCAACTCTTTCAACGCTATTGTCCTAAGTAGATATTTGTACACACCTCTACCTATGTGAGTAGAATAATGAATAATTAATATTTAAAAAATAATTAAATATATATAAACTGAAGAAAGCCGAGAGCATGTTAATTAAAATATCATAAGCATGTTAACTAAAATATCATCCACATGTTGATTAAATCAATCAACATATCATCAATTAACAGATAGCACAATCCTACAATTGTTCTCTGCACTCTCTTCACCTACCTTTGTACACCTCTCTCTGTGCTTTATCTACTCTCCATCTCTGTGCAAAGTGAGAGACAAAGAAAAGACAGGGACAGGGAGAGCGAGAACAGAGAGATCGCAGTGAGAGAGAGCAAAGAGAGACAGAGAAACAAATTGAACAAACTTGTCAACACAACATCATCAATTAACATGTATGTGTGATCTCTCATCTCTGCCCTCTCTCTGTGCCCACTCTCCCATCTCTCTTTGCCCTACTCTCTCTCTCTCACACACTCTGCTCTTTGTCTATCTCTCTCTTAGAGAGATAGAGAGCAGAGAGGGGGGGAGAGCAGAGAGTAGAGAGAGATGGAGAGGGGCAGAAAAAGAGATCACAAAGAGAGATGAAGAGAGATGCAGAGAGAGCACAAAGAGAGATGGAGAGGGAAAATTACCTTAGAGAGAACCACAATGACGAGCTCCACCAGATCAATGAGCTCCACCAGATCAAGACCGACGAGCTCTACTAGATTCCATGATCATAAGATCCACTAGATCCACAACGACGATGAGCTCCACCAGATCAAGACTGACAAGCTCCACCAAATCCACAACGACGATGAGCTCCACCAGATCAAGACTGACAAGCTCCACCAAATCCACGACACGAGATCCACCAGATCCACAACCACGATCTCCACCACGACGACAACAAGCTCCACCAAATCAAGGCCAACGAGCTCCACCACGACGACAAGCTCCACCAGATCCACCACCATGAGCTCAAGAAGCTCTTCGCAAATTATAGAGAGATCGAGTTCTGCAGCTGTGAAATTGGGGATTTAGGATTTTAAAGCTATCCGGTTGGGTCAGGTTACCACAAAATTTCAACCCAATAAGTGTCTGCCCATGTCCAGCGAACCCAATAAGCACCCGCCCGTGTCTAAACTGTGTCACTCCGTGTCGGGTCCGTTTCCAAACCCCAAAAAAAACCCAACACAGACAGAACCGTGCCCAACACATGTCGAGCACGAATCTGTGTCTGAAACGTGTCTGACATGGACACAGAAAGTTGCGGGCAGCGTCCGTGCTTGCCAGCTTAATTGTTATGATGGATGCAAGAAACTCTAGAGCTGTACAATAAACATGTGAATAGTCAATGATGTATGCAAAATATTGCCTTAGATCAACTGACACAAAGAATTTGATCCTCATAAACTTTCGAGGAAATACTACACAATTTGACAAAAAGCAAAACACAAAGCAGTCACCATGGTAGGATCTACACGTTTGGTATGTTTGTGAAGCCACATGTCAAGAAACATTATATCTGTAGCATAAGGCCTAATAGGTATAGGAATGTGATATCCAGTTAATCGCAAGAAGGATCTAAACATTTCGCCTAACTAGAAGCCACAGTAACATGTATCTATAGCATAAGTCCAAGTAGGAAAAGGAGCATGTAGAGTGATGTAGAAGCTGATGTGGATCTGTTTAATCAGTTTGATATTATAGGGGAGAGCCAAAATCCCTAAGAGGACGTTAAAGTAATAAGAAAACAACCCAATAAGGCAATCATTGTAGTCAGATACCATTAAACTTATGAGTGATTGCAATAATGCATCTATTCTAGGAACCATAACCCAACATCTACAATTTATCAATTGAAGTTTTATGTATCTTGAGAATAAAAATATCATGGTTCGAAGCATCAGCTGATTAGGATTGGAATCAGCTGAATGGTATCGAAATCGGTGGTATTTAATCGGAATCAGCTGGAATCAAAAAGGCCGATATGGCCAATATTGACTGATTTTGATACCTAAAACCGACCGATCTCGATTCTGAGATTTTGAACCATGATAAATATATACAGCATATCAAGCAAATACACAATATCAACAGAACAATAATCAAAACTGACTAAAGGGAGATTTTCTTCTGTGGCTCATATAAAACTTTGTTCGTCCGTCCGTCTTCATTCGCGAGAGAGAGAGAGAGAGTAACATTGCTCCTCTCCTTCTTCCTCCTCTCCCAGCTCCCTCTACTTCTTCTTCCTTCTTCCTCTTCCCCCTCTTCCTCCTCTTTCGGTCAGTTTTCCTGCCGACAACAGCAGTATACTAGTATATCTAACAGTGTCAACTTTACTATGAAATTTAATCGTTGATATGTGGCCAAAACCATCTAAAAATTTAAGCGGTTTAGGAACTGATATTTGCATTGTTACAAATCCACACAACTAGCATCTAAGTCTTGGCTTTCATATGTACTTATACCTATTCTTCTAATTTTTCCTGAATATCAATATTTACATTCATGGAATACTGATACTTTGCAAATTTAGCCACCTCAGGTACTATTTAATACTCATGAAAAAAAAGAACAGAGAAAAACAGTAGTTAATTCTAATTTTTCTACAATGTTGGCACTTAATAGAAAGATTCAGCTAAATATCACATATATACACAAAAAATGGACAACATCAACATATATTGACAGGACAAATATTACCGTCAAGCACATTATAGAATATTTTTCACAACTCACATATTGCATGGTGTCTCGAATAATAGGAATATGTTGAATTAGAAACTTTATCATTAATGAATATTCAAAACCAACCGAGCAAAGCGAGAGAGGTTTTCTCCCGTGACTCCTGTATAAAATAGTTCATCCATCCATCTGGCCCCTCGTTTTCATCCGCCAAAAGAAGAGAGAGAGAGAGAGAGAGAGAGAGAGAGAGAGAGAGAGAGAGAGAGAGAGAGCAACGCCTCTCTCCTCCATCGCCACCGATGTCCTTTCTCTCCCCCCCTCCCCCCTCCTCCTTCTGCCTCTTCTCCTCCTCCTCCCACCACCGCCCTCTCCCCCCCCCCCCTTCCTCCTTTTCCTTTCACCACTGCCTTTTCCTTCTCTCTCCTCCCTCTCCTTCTCTCTCCTCTTCCCCTCTCCCATCTTCTTTGCCGCCGGTCGGTTTCCCAGCGCCAGCGGTATTCTAGTAATTCAAATATATGCAAAATCGCAAACCAGCAATGGTTCCAAATTAATTGCAAACTTGTGTCGCGTACCTTTCCATTGAGGGTAAGTTTAGCACATGTCGGGTTCTCCGGATCAATCTTGCCACAAGTCCCAACTGGAAACTCGCTAATAGAAAATGATGCCCTCTGATCCTTCAATGCATTTCTTGCAGTGGGATCAAGCGCAGTCAGATAGAAATAGGGAAGGCCTCGGCCATTGCCAGGCAATCCATCACTAAATGAAACCACATTCCTGCATACAATGAACAACAGAACAAACCACTAATTGAAAATTCACACGACAAAATCAACACCAAGCTCCCATTTGCTTCTTCACAATCAGATTACTGAAATTTCATAAATTTGCAGATTACCCAAATGGAGATCCTCCCAACTCGATAGAGACGGTGCTGCCATAATGAAAAAAAGAGGGTTAAAAAAAAGTCAGTATATGTTACCTAAATTTATCCCAATTAGGTAGAAACAACACTACCAAAAATCATGAAAATTTCCAACTTTACAAGAAACCCAAGTGAAGTTACTATGATCAGCATCATAGTAAATCAACTTAATTAAAACCCAAGAACACTGCCTTAAAGAAAAATCAATAATAAATCTAAAAAAATCCAAATTTATAAGAAAATTCCAAGAAAAATGAAAACTTTGAGCAGAGAGATATGGGACCTGAGAACGCCCCAGGAGTTCTGGGCAGCGAGCCAGCGGGCTGTGGCAGCAGCGTTCTTGGGGTCGGGCTTGAGAGGAACATTCAAGTGGCGCGCGCTGGCGATCTCTGAGGATAAGAGCAGAGACAAGAGAAGAAAGAGGGACAGAGACGAAGAAGAAGTTGCCATGCTTCGAGCTTGCAATTTTTTACGATTTGCACAATGAGTCCAAATGTTTCAAGGGATATTTTATATGGAGTCGAATAATTGGTGGCCACTTCTGGACTAATTATCCATGCTGACGAACTGAGACTCCGTTAGTGGGCCCCGCGGCGGCGTTGTTCTTGCTTCCTTCTTCCGTTTTGCTTTTTTTGTGAAGGAAAGGGAGACGTTATCCTGCCGTTAACCGCCAGCTTTATCCTTCTCAAATATAAAAAAGCGGCCGGTGAGGGGTCGTCACGTGATTAGACGTGTGCGACAAACGTCTTCCACGCTGGGTCCCGCGCGATGCGCGTGCAAATTTACCTTTTTTTTCTGAATTAATAAAGTTTAATTGTGAATTAATTTTCAAAAATAAAGATTTTTTTTCCACATCGACACCTTCTATTTTTGACCCCATAAATCTTTTAAGTTGACGAAAAAAATACCCCAATGTTACTTATTGTTTGTTTTCTAACGACGGCATAGTCAAAATAAATTTCTACCCTAACAACAATAACCCATCAACTCTTGCATTTATCCCCCCCCCCCCCCCCTCCCACCCAACGTTCAAAGAACCCTAAATGCCATAATAATTGGAGGATTCAAAATGGCGTTGCGGCTTTTGTTTGGGGAGAGAAGAGAAACGTCAAGTTGGGATAGGGAAGAGATCCATTAGGGTTGGAGAGGGAAAATAGCCATTAGGGTTGCGTTTGGTGAGAAATAGGTTTGTGGTGGGTGTTTTCCAATTCGATTGATCGAACGGCCAACGTCACACCACGGGAATTAGGGTAGTTTTGTCTGTCGGGTGACGACAAAGATTTCAACATAGAAAACAAGTAAAGACAAGAGATATTTACGTGGAAACCTAATTTGGGAAAACCAAGAGGAGAGAGAATTCACTTTTTTCAATGAATTACAATGAATTCTGTAGAGCTGCACTATGATTACGATCTTTATGATTCCATCCTTCGGCTCGAGGAGGATCCCAGTGCATAAATACCCTGCGCGTTGTAATTGATTGGCATGGATATTTTGGAACTTCATAACGGCATGATTCACACGTTGGATTTCTTCATAACCGTCCAGATCACACCATTGTTTGTTGGTTACCTGCTACTAATCATAAAAGTCTAGGCTGGGGTAGGAATGTTGTAACGTTTAAAACGTGGGGGCGATCTGGCTGCGTAACTGACTCTATGAATTGGCGAATCTGCCTGATGAATGTCATTTACATCTATATTTTATACCCTTTTTATGCCTATTTTTGCCACTTTAATGTTGCATTGGTAGTTTTATTTATAACTTGTGCAGATTTTTAGTCAAGAGCAAATTTTGAAGAAAATACCGAAAAATGGTTGAAAAGAAGAGTTACAGTGAAGGATACATGATACATGCACATTCCAATTCCAAAACAGAGATTACAATGAAGTGCAATCATCAGACAGAAAAAGGCAAAAAAAAATCCAGAAGCAATTGCCATAATTTCACGGCAAAAACACCGTCCAAATGGCGAAGCCGTCGTTGACTGGTTAAAGCATGTGACGCGCTTGCACCAGCTGTTTCTTCTCTCAGACTCGAAGACGTACTGTATTTGTAACACCTAATTCCCGAAATACGTACTTATATACGTATTCTGATTTTTTGATCATATTTTTCGATTATGTTTTTGTATTTATTTTTGTTTTATGATTATTTGTGCGATTGTTTTGTATTGGATCAGTTTCTGGACTCAGAGTCAGTCCGAGTCTAAACCGGGAACCCGATACCAGCGTGTTGTCTAATTTGACCTTTTTGATATTCTAATTTGATCAATTTCAGTTTCAAATACTATTTTTCAATATTTTAGATTTTTCACGATTTTCTGAAATTTTTCATAATTATTCTGCAAAATCTTTAAAACCGGTGTCGATTGGTATCACTGACCGATTCCCGGTTTTTTTTTTCAAATGGAGTTGAATTTGTATAAACTGCTTTCACAAATCTCATTTTTTGTCTAAATGCACTTTTTGAGATTTTTCTGAATTTATCAAAATTCGACCAGTTTTGGCGTCGACCAATATCACCGGAAGATTTCAAGATTTTTAATTTGAAAATCAGATTGAATTTCTCGAATCTGATTTCATTAAGCATCTTAAAATGATATTTTTTATTTTTGAGAATTTTTGGGAAAGTTTCTGAAACAGTCAATTTTTACCTGATTTAAATATTATTTACCAATTATTTTCATTTCTTACTTTTCCTTCTCTTCTCCTTTACTTAATTCTCCTATTTTATTCTACTTATTTATTATATAATAATATATTTTAATTACTTATTTTTTCAATTCCCTTTTCTTTTTGTTCTTTTTCTTTTTCTTTTCTTTTCTTTTTCTTCTTTTTCTTTTCTTTTCTTTTCTTTTTCCTTTTTTCCCCCCTTCCTTCTCCACTTGCTCCCTGTCCTCCCCCCATACCTCTGCTGACAACCACCCCAGCCCCCACTCCTCTACCGTACCCAATCCCCCTCTCCCTCTCCCTCTTATTCTTTTTTTTCTTTTTTCTTTCTCCCTTCTCATTCTCTCCATTTCTCCTTCTTCATCTCTCCCACCAACTCCCTTTCTCTTCCTCCTCTTGACTGTTGCCGCCAGCACCACCCGCGCCGCTGCCTCTCCCCAAGTTCCCCTATCCTCTTCTCCACTTTCCTCCTCCTCAATCACCTCTCCATCTTCTCCAATTTTACCCAAGCCCATCACTTCCTTCTTTCCTCTTCATCTTCAAAATTAAACCCAAATCCACCACTCATTCCACTTCTTCCACAATCCTACACCATCACCATCTCTCCCCACTCTCCTCTACAACCACCTTGTAACGCCCCGATCCCGAGGGAACGGAGACATTATTGCGACGTATATACGCAGGTCATAAGTACCCTTACGTATATACGCTAAGCATCAGTACAGGCAAGAATCACAGTACCACAATACGTAGTATTTATACACATGCCAACTTAAGGAGTACAATTTACAAAGTTCTCACAGAGTGTGATATACTATTACATGTATCGTATATCACAGCCAGGTACAAAAGTAAAATTTACAATATGAATACAAGATGCTCACGAGCTGAAGGAAAGTCCCGCAAGCTGGAAGGAAGAGTCGGGTACAAAAGGAACCAAGATTAGTCAGCCTGCTCTGAGAAGAAAACTTGATCTTCGATGGAGGGCTCCACTTCAATCCAAGCTTCAGAACCTGAACATACAAATTCAAGGGAGTCAGAACCTCCCAACAACTGTTCAGGTTACAGCCAAGTGGCATAAGAGATAAGTGTATGAGAAAGCATGTAAAGGAGGTACAACGTAATAGAAAACCCCGAATATATCGACAAACTCTGGAAAGCACACAATGGATCCATAGTTGGCATCTTTTAATATTATTATTACTCGTCTTACCCTGATGTCTAGATATGTGGACTAGCGTCCCAGCACACATATATCCACATCTGAGTAAAGCAAGGTTGTTATTGGAAACCAGCGGGGGTATCAACGAACAATGTTTACAGTGGGTCCCGTGCATACCCGGGACCACGGCCCAGGATGTTCCGTTGCTTGGTGACGGAACCTACCGCAAGGCGATTCAGGAGGGTCTTATGGATGCCCTTATCAAGATGGTACCAGGAAGGAGGGAGCCAGCTCTCCCCTCGGTCCCCTGGAGGCCCACAGGTCAGGCCGGAAGTTTTAGTTGCACAACATGCCTAATACCACTGTAAACACGAACATGTATTGATAGCCGCGAGTTTCCCTCGACCCGATGCAAGTTATTCCTTTTTATGATTTATTATATATTTATCAGATTCCGGGAATGAGCAGGAACAATTCAGAAATACATGTATCTCAGGAGTACAGTAAGTACTATAGAGAAATCAAGATGTCAGGTCATCATTCCCGGTATCGTGATAATCATAAGAGTCAAGTGTATCATGCCGGGTGTCAAGTGATAGCATGACAAGAGGGTGATATTCGTCAAGTGACAAGTCATGTAATAACAAGGGGCAATTATCTGGTAGTAGTATGTCGGGTGGTAACATGTCGGTTGACAAGTGATACAACCAAGTGGAGCTGAGTATGCTGGAGGCACAGGTAGCGAACAGAGTTTAGACACTAATACACTTGGCGAGGTTACCGGGACGACTCGTTTTAGAATACGAGTGGAAAGTCCGGTAGCAACTTGCCTGGACGGATTTAGTGAATAAAGCGCTGAGCGCTAAGTATGCTAACCAGATGGAGCTGAGAAACCTGACGGTCCCAATCACCTCTCTTTCGAGATAGTGAGAGACCGGAGGTTGAACTGAGAAACCTGACGGTCCCAATCACCTCTCTTTAAAGATAGTGAGAGACCGGAGGCTGAATGGCCGCACGAGTTGTTCTATCCTATTACAAGCATTACAGTATATCAGTCCGGGACATACCACAGATTACAACACACACACCTGTACAACCACATCGCACTGCTACCAAGGACAACATAATAATGATTTTAATACAAGTCTATTTTCTGGCGAGGAAAATCACTCGCCTAAAATGCCACTTTTGAAGCTTTGCGCGTCCGATTCCCCGGGAGAGGAAAAATACCAAGCGAGCAAGGGAAAGGGGGCTTGGCCTTTGGATGGCCGCCGGCCCTAGGGTGGTGCGCCACCCCTTGGTGGTGGCCTAGGGAGTGGCCGGCCCCAAGGAGAGGGAGGAGGAGAGGTAAGGGAAGGTGATTTTGTTGGTGGTGGTATTTGATAAAGAAGATGGATTTTGGTGGAAATAAAAAAGAAAGTGAAGGAGGTGATGTTTGGAGGTGGAAGTAGTGGAGATGGAGGTGGTGTTGTGTTGGTGAAATTAATGGTGGAAGTGAAGATGGTGGTGGAAAATAGTAGGGGTAATGGTGATGTTAGTTGTTGTCGTTGTAAGCCTCACCATAATGATTACCGGAATAATCGTAAACGATTACCGGAATAATCACCGAAGGGGTTACCGACGAAGAAGAGCTCGGCCCCAATCCAAAGGAGGTGGCCGGCCCTTAGAGAAGATGATGGGTTGGTGGTTTGTGGAGAGGTTTTGTTGTAGTGGTAGTTTTGGAAAAGGTAAAGGAGAAGGTGGAGACTTTGGTGGAGTTGTTGAAGTTGTGGTGGTTTAAATGGAGAGGGAGGAGTAAGAAGATGAAGGTACGAAGTTAGAGAAGTTGTAGTGGTGGTGGTTGTGATGGAGATGAAGGAGGAGTTGGTGGTGGTTAAGGTGTTGGTGAAGAGAAAAATGAAGTGAAATGAAGAAGGAAAGGTTTATATAGGAATTGGATTTGTGAAGGTGATGTAAATAAATATTTAGAGAGGGGTTTTTTTTGAAAAAATGGAGAGGTGAGGTGTCTCTTGGCTGGCCATGGTGATGGGAGAGGGATTTGAGTGGTTTGGAATATTTTGGAGAAGATATTTTTGGTGGAAGGAGAAGATATTTTTGGTGGAAAGTTGTAGAATGTATTGGAAGAATGGAGAATTTGGTGGAAGGAAAAGGAAAGAAAGAAAAAGGAAAAAGGAAAATAAAATGAAAAAAGAAGATATTCTCTTGAAAGAAAAAGTGAAAATAATTAGAGTGGCGGATTCCCGGGATTCGGTTGCGGATGCGGAAAACTTTCGGAAAAATACCGAAATCGTCCGAAAATCAAGTATCTCGGAACGACCCGCAAAAATTCTCAAAAATTAAGAATATTATTTTAAGAATCATGGTGAAATTCGTTTCAAGAAATTATTTATATTTTTTAAATTAAAAATCTTGAAATCGGCCGCCAATATCGGTCGACGCCAAATCCGGCAGAAATTTGTCAAATTTTGAAAATTCTCAAAAAAAGAATTAAGGTAATAAATATTATTCTAAGTAGATATGTGAAAGTGGTTTCTCAAAATTTGACCCCAGTTATAAATTAAAAATTCAGGAATAAACCAGCGGTACCGATTAATCCCGATTTTAGGGTATATAAAAAAATAATTCAGAAAAAATCTGAAAAATCATGAAAAATCTAGAATATTGGGAAATAGTGTTTAAAACTAAAATTGACCCAATTGGATTACCAGAGAGATCAAATAATGTAGTACTTCCATTGTACGAGAAATAAATAAGAGAAAATAATAAATAAAAATAACAAAGTGTTTAACAAACAAGGATACGCATCTGAGTACGTATTCTGAGGATGGGGTGTTACAATCCATCCACCTTGCAAAAAATTTTGTCCTTGAAATTTCAGGAAGGGGAATATGACGGTAGAGAAGAATAGGAAGAAAGAATTTTACCAATTAAGATGTAAATAGTTGAGGGTAACGCTCTCGAATAACATCCTCTCGTTCCCACGTGGCCTCCCCTGGAACATGCCTATTCCAAGAAACCAATACTAACGGTATTGCCTTATTTTTCAGAGTCTTGATACTTTTGTCCAGAATGGCCATCGGTTGTTCCTTATAAGATAGATCTGGTTGTAGTTCCAGTCCAGAGTGATTTAGACTATGACTCTCATCCTTGACATACTTCCGTAACTGTGATATGTGAAAGACATTATGAATTCCTTCTAATGACGGCGGTAATGCCAAGCGGTAAGCTACATCTCCCACTCGATCCAAAATCTCAAATGGGCCGATATATCTCGGACTAAGTTTCCCACGAGTGCCGAATCGGATTACCCCTTTTGTTGGTGATATCCTTAAAATACATGATCACCTGCTCTGAATTCCAATGGTCTTCTGTTAGTGTCAGCCCAACTTTTCTGTCGGCTCTGTGCTGCCCGGAGGTGATCTCTAATAATTCTGACTTTGTCTGTTGTCTGAATTAATATATCTGGCCCCAAAAGTCTTCTCTCACCGACTTCGTCCCAACATAACGGTGACCTACATTTTCTACCGTACAAGGCTTCATACGGAGCCATCTTGATACTGGCCTGATAGCTGTTATTATAAGAGAATTCAGCCAAATGAAGATAATCTTCCCATGACCCTTTGAAGTCAATCATGCAGGCTCGCAGCATGTCTTCAAGAATTTGGATAGTTCGTTCAGATTGTCCGTCTGTCTGGGGGTGATATGAAGTACTGAATTTCAGACGAGTTCCTAGATTTTCTTGGAGACTTTCCCAGAAATGTGATCGGAATCTCGTATCTCTATCCGATACAATGCTAACCGGAACTCCATGTAGGCGAACTATTTCCTTCATATATTTGTCTGCTAGAACTTCTGTTGTTTGACCTACTCTGAATGGTATGAAGTGAGCTGATTTTGTGAGGCGATCGATGATTACCCATACTGCGTTATTACCCTTAGGACTGCGGGGTAGAGCCGTGACAAAATCCATGGTGATATGTTCCCACTTCCATTCGGGTATCGGTAAGGGTTGTAGAAGTCCAGCTGTTCTCTGGTGTTCTATTTTTATCTGTTGGCAAACCAGGCACTTGGCCACATACTGAGCTATCTCCCTCTTCATAGCATTCCACCAAAACTGCTGCTTTATGTCTTGATACATTTTAGTTCCCCCTGGGTGTATGGAATAAGCCGAACTGTGTGCCTCTGCCAGAATTTTCTGTCGAACTTCTCCTTGGGGAACACAAATTCTGTTACCAAAATAAAGTGCATCATCTGAATGAATACGGATATCAGTCCTTAATCCCGCCTCTACTTGAGCTCTGAATTTCTGTAATCTGGGGTCTTCCTTTTGAGCTTCTTTAATCTCATTCATCAGGGTTGATTGAATTTGAAAGGTCACTAACTGTCCTGACTTATCAGTTCCTCGTACTAGCATTAAGTCCAATTTTGTGATGTCCTGAATCAACTCCTTCTGTTGAGTGAGTTGTACTAGCGTTTTATTTTCTGGCTTCCTGCTTAATGCATCTGGTACTGTATTGACCTTGCCAGGATGATATTGTAAGTCTATATCATAGTCCGCCATCAATTCAAGCCACCGTCTCTGTCTCATGTTTAATTCTTTCTGCGTGAAAATATACTTAAGACTCTTGTGATCAGTGTAGATTAACACCTTGTCTCCCAGAAGATAATGCCTCCAGATCTTCAATGCGAATATTACTGCTGCCAGCTCTAAGTCATGAGTTGGGTAATTTCTCTCATGTGGTTTCAATTGCCTAGATGCATAAGCTATGACATGATCATGTTGCATTAATACACACCCCAGGCCTTTTCCGGATGCATCACTGTATATAACCATTCCTCCTCTTCCTGAGGGAGTCCTCAAGACTGGAGCTGTAATGAGTCTTTTCTTTAATTGTTCAAATGCTGCAGTACATTCCTCTGTCCATATATACTTTTCCCCTTTTCGGGTAAGCTTTGTTAACGGGGCTGCGATCTTAGAGAAATCTCGGACAAAACGCCGGTAATATCCAGCTAATCCAATAAAACTCTTAATTTCTGTTACTGTCTTTGGAATTGGCCAGTCCTTCACTGCCTGGATTTTGCTGGGGTCAACTGAAATTCCTTCTTCTGAAATCATATGTCCAAGGAAAGCTATACAGTCTAACCAGAAGTCACACTTGCTCCGCTTAGCATGAAGTTGTTCCTGCTGGAGAGTCTGCAATACTATCCTCAAGTGTTCTGCATGCTCCTTGTCGTTCTTGGAATAGATCAAGATGTCATCTATAAATACAACTACAAACTGATCCAAATATGGCGAAAACACTCTGTTCATCAAATCCATAAAGACTGCAGGGGCGTTGGTAACTCCGAAGGGCATGACTAGAAACTCATAATGGCCATAACGAGTCCTGAATGCTGTCTTTGGAATATCTTCTTTCTTTACTTTTAGCTGATGATAACCCGATTGTAAATCTAATTTAGAAAAGACTCGGGCTCCATGAAGTTGATCAAAAAGATCATCAATTCTTGGTAAGGGATACTTATTCTTGATGGTAACTTTGTTTAATTCTCTATAGTCTATGCATAACCGTTTACCACCATCCTTTTTGTTTGCCAATAGTACAGGAGCTCCCCATGGTAAAGTACTCGGCCTAATTAACCCCTTATCAGAGTATTCTTGCAGCTGTTTCTTTAGAATTTCTAACTCAGTGGGTACCATTCTGTACGGAGCTTTGGATATTGGAACTGTGCCTGAAATGGTATCAATGGAGAACTCAACCATTCTGTCAGGTGGAAGTCCTAAGATTTCAGCAAACACTTCTGGGAATTCATCCCAAACCGGTACTCCCTTCTTCTGAATCTCGGTAGTAGTCATCTGAGTTTTTCTCTTGGCAGACTTAAGTTCCCCGTCAAATTGAAATTCAGGCTGAAGTGGAATTCTGAAATTAATTTTCTTATTCCGACAATCAATAACCGCATAGTATTTGCTGAGCCAGGTCATGCCTAAGATTACGTTGTACCCTTTGGTATCTAGTACGAGCATATCTATGGCCAATGTTTTGTTACATATTTCTACAGGGCAATCGATACAAATTTTAGAGGAGATGACTACTCCATTCCCTGTGCTAATCTCCCATTGGTGGTCTAAAGACTTAACAGGTATACAATGCAAGGCAATGAAATGATCTGATATGTAACAATGAGAAGCACCCGAATCAAAGAGGGCTAGAACAGGTTTTGAGTGTACCCTGTGTTGGCCCAAGGTTACAATCACCCGTCTTTAGTGTGTTTTGATGATTACAAAACATATTAGTTATTTGTACTAATATTATTTATTTTTTAAGTGTGTTTCAGGTTTTCTATCCTGCATAGGTGTTTTCTTCCCTAAAGGAAGGTGACTTGGACTCAAGATAACTCAAATTGGGCTCAAGATGCAAAATTGAAGATCAAGTGGAGAAAGCCCCTCTTGAAGCCTTGAAGTCCTTAGAACTTTGTAAGAATAGAATGTTAAAGTTTGAGTATATGATATTTGGCTCTAGGATACACACACACATTTTTTCCTTTACAAAATTCTATGTTTTAAAAATGTTTGTTTCTAAGTATTATGCCTAAGTTTATATATACATGTATCCAAACTTGTTACAAATTGAATATCTTGTTTAAAACATGTGTATAGACTATTTTTGCATAATACTTAGTTATAAGTATCTCAAAATATTTTTTCACAAAAATTCCCAACTTCAAATTCCTGCCAGTTTTTCCCTGTTTCAGGTTGACCGGCCGACCGCCTGGTCGCCCGGCGCCTGTGTCAGGACGTGCACGTTTGTGCACGTCTGTCGGTCGACCGGCCGGGTCGACCGACTGTAAGCAGGCCACTCTCGGTTTGTTTCGGTCGACCGCCCGGTCGACCGCACTAAGAAAATTGTGTTTCCTCAAAGGGGACGGTCGACCGGACAGTCGACCGGAGCCCAACGGCTCTTTGCCAGCAAGGCGACGGTCGACCGGACCGGTCGACCGCCAAGCCTGCTGCTGGCCAACGGCTCTTTCCTCTTTGGGCAAGTCTGAAAATCTGTTTTTTCTGTCTTCTTTATCAGAGTTTTAGAGAGTTGTTGGGGGCCTTTTGCAGGTCAAATTAGGTGAAAAGAAAAGAGTTTTAACCTATTCTCTCCTTATAAATAGAGGGCAATAGGTCTTTGTTATTCACTCAGAAAAATCCTTGGTTTTCATTGTTTTCAAGAGAAAGAGAAAAATTGTTTCAAAGCTTTCATTTCCAACTCTTTTAAAGTTTGTTTTTCAGTTGTGTTTGATTGCCAATATCACTCTACAACTGAAGTTTTCTCACCACACTTCTTAGAGCCAAAAGTCCTTTACTCATACTATAGAGAAGTTGTAAAAAGAGTGAGAGTGTTGTAAAAGAGTTTGAGAAAAAGTTTTGTGATCTTGAGGAGATCACTATTGTTCTTGTGATCCTTGTTCTTGTGGAGACAACTCCTAGGTGGAGTTCTTTGTAAGTTGTGAAGCTAAGGGCTTGGGGTCTTCGGTAGACCAAACTTGTACGGCATCCTCGGTGGATAGTGGAAACCCTTCACGGAGGTGAAGGCGGGGACTAGAGCGGTGGCTCGAACCTCGAAACAAATCATTTGTGTTTGCGATTGCCTTGCGTTATTCTTGCTTACTATTTCTCTTGCTTTATATTGTCTTCAATTATTTGCTTGAGAACTAACCCTTTTCGTTGTGCAATCTTCTCTTGTTTGTTTTACTTGTGTTGTTGATTGTGTGTATTTCATCATAGCATTTCATTCATCTCTTGATCGATCAAATCTCATACAACACGGTTTCATTGCGCACCTCTAACCCATTTTAAGGGGAATTGGGAGGAAGGAGTTCAGAACCTCTCACGGGGTATTCGGCTCTTAGTCGTATTTTGAGAGATCGTTGCATCACTCATTCAATTAAGTTTAAAAAGATCATTAGATTAGCAATTACACCTATTCACCCCCCCTCTAGGTGTATTTCAATTGGTATCAGAGCTTGGTTACTAGGCTCTTGGCTTAACAACCCTAGAAAGATCCTAATATTGCTAATCATTTCATTCATTCTCACTTAGTAAAGATGGCCGATGGTATTAAGACACCCCCTAAGTTTGATGGACTTAACTTTCCCATATGGAAGGTTAAGATGACCGTTTTTTTGCAATCTCTAGGTAGCTGAGTTGCAACGGCCGTGACCAAACCCTTTAGTGCACCCCCGGTGATGAATCCACTTGGTCCGAAATAGAGACCAAAGAATTTGATGCCAATGCTAGGGCTCACTATGCACTACTTCAAGCCCTTAATGATGATGACATAGCTAGAGTTATTCATTGCAAGTCCGCATATGAAATTTGGACACATTTACTAGTTACACATGAAGGGACCTCACAAGTGAAGAGGGCTAAGATTGACCTTCTTCAGTCCCAATATGAGAATTTTTGCATGCAAGAAAATGAAACCATAGATGATATGGTTACAAGATTTACAAAGATTACTAATGGACTTTCTTCTCTAGGTGATGCTATTGATAACGATCAAAGAGTAAGAAAGATCATCCGGGCTCTTCCTCCTTCATGGGAAGTAAAAGCAACAACCTTGAAGGAACTCAATGACAAGGAGGAGATGGAGCTAATTGGTCTCATTGGGAACCTCAAAACCCATGAGATGGAGAGGAAAGTGAGGGAGGACATGGCTCCTTCCAAGAAGAAGACTATAGCCTTCAAAAGCCAATCCACACACTCCGACGAAGATGATGAAGAAGAAGATTACAAAGAGCTCTCACTTCTTGTCAAGAACGTCCGGAGGATGTACAACAAGGCTAAATTTCAAGAAAGGAAGAGATGGCAAGGAGGCAAAGAAGAAAGAAAGATCATTTGCTTTAATTGCCAAAGACCGGGACACATAGTGGCGGAGTGTCCGGATAAAGTGAAGCCCTCCACCTCAAAGAAGCCTCACAAGAAGAAGGCAATGAAAGCTACATGGGATTCCGAGAGCGAATCCGAGGAGGAGATTGATACCGCCAACATGTGCTTCATGGCAAATGAAAGCACAAGCAAGGTAACCCCTTCCACTTCTCCTAATGATGAACTTTCTATGGATGAGTTAGGAGAAGCTTTTGTAGAATTATCTCATAACTATGACTTCTTAAAGAAAAAATATTTAAAAATGAAAAAGGAAAATGAATCTCTTAGTCTTCAAGTTGTAAATCTTTCTAAAGAAAATAATGACTTGCATTCTACTTTGGTTTCCACTAAGAATGAATTTGATAAATATAAGACTTCTTGTAAAGGCAAGTCCCCATTTGTTGATGCTAATGAGATTACCATGCTTAAGGAAAGAATAGATTCTTTAGGTATTATTTTGAAAAAGTGTAGTGATTTTGATAAGAAGAAGATAGAGGCCATGTTTCCTAAGAAACAAGCCCCTAAGAAAAATGTTCATAATGCTCATGCTCATGTTCATACCACACAACCTTTACATCGTGGCAAACCCCCAAAGCATGCTCACACTTCACACACTCATCATGCATTCATGTATGGAAGAGTGTTCTCATGTTCACATTGTGGGCGGAAAGGACACTTAGCCAATTTTTGCTATGATAGACTAAGTGCATCTTTTCATAATGTTTGGGTTCGAAACACTAACTTTCAAGGACCCAAGAAAGTTTGGGTACCAAAGTCAACAACTTTGTTAAATGATATAGGTACCTTCCAAAGCCCAACGACGTAGAGGATTGTGGTATCTTGATAGTGGTTGCTCAAGGCACATGACTTGGGATATCAACAACTTTGCAACCCTATCAAGATACCATGAAGGTGGCACCGTCACCTTCGGAGATGACGCCAAGGGTAAAATCATCGGTATTGGTAATGTAAAACTTGGCACATCCCCTTTAATTGAGAATGTAGTTTTAGTTGACGGCCTCAAGTATAATCTCTTGAGTGTTAGTCAATTATGTGATAAAGGTTTTGATGTAGTTTTTGATAATGTTGTTTGTAAAGAATTGATAGAATTTCTAATGCTTGTGTGTTTTCCGGTTTTCGTGAAAGTAATGTTTATATGATAGATATGTTAAATATGTCTTGTAATATAACATGTTTAAAAGCCCTCGATGACGACTCTTGGTTGTGGCATAGAAGATTAGGCCACATTTCTTTTGACCATATATCTAGACTTAACACAAAGGAAATGGTGAAAGCTATTCCTTGTTTGAATTTTGAAAAAGACCGAGTTTGTGACGCATGTCAATTTGGGAAACAAACTAAGTCTTCTTTCAAGTCAATTAAGGATATCATGACATCACGTCCTTTGGAGTTAATCCACATGGATTTATTTGGCCCTACACAAACCAAAAGTCTAAGTGGGAATAGATTTGCATTTGTTTTAGTTGATGATTTTTCACGTTTTACTTGGGTTTTCTTTCTTGAGCATAAAAATCAAGCATTTTCGTATTTCCAAACTTTTAAGAAAAGAGTTGAAAAAGAAAAAGATGTTTCGATTTTAAGAATAAGAAGTGATAGAGGAGGTGAATTCATTAACCAACCCTTTACCACTTTTTGTGAAGAACATAGAATAAAGCATGAACTATCTTGTCCTAGAACTCCACAACAAAATGGAGTAGTTGAACGGAAAAATCGAACTTTGCAAGAGATGGCTAGGACAATGCTTAGTGAATACGGTCTACCACATTATTTGTGGGCCGAGGCCGTTAATACATCATGCTACATATCAAATCGTGTTTTCTTGTGTAAAAATACTACAAAAACCTCTTTTGAAATGTACTTTTCTAGAAAACCAAATGTTTCTTATTTCAAGGTTTTTGGATGCAAATATTTTGTTTTAAATACAAAAGATAATTTAGGAAAATTTGATCCTAAATTTTATGAGGCTATATTTGTGGGTTATTCTAGTACTAGTAAGGCTTATAGAGTCTTCAATAGGTCTTCATTGACTATTGAGGAATCTATACATGTTAAGTTTGAGGAATCTAACTTGTTTGTTAAGAATGTTGTAGAAATAGATGCTTTGCATGAAGGCTTGGAGAAAGTGACCTTGAAGGATACACCTACTATAGGAGACAAGCCAAAGGATGATGAAGGAAGTGAAGCTAAAATACAAGAGGCTCAAGGAAATGAAGATCAAACAAATGGAGAAGAGCCCACTCAACAACTTCCAAAGGATTGGAGATACAATCCACATCATCCCAAGGACCTCGTCATAGGTGATGTATCAAAAGGGGTAACAACTCGCTCTAAACTTCATGACTATTGTGGACATTATGCATTTATTTCTTATGTTGAACCCAAGAACGTCCTCGAAGACGAGGCCGATTCATATTGGTTGCTAGCTATGCAATAGGAACTCAATCAATTTGAGCGCAACCAAGTTTGGCACCTTGTTCCTAGGCCCCACGATAGACCAACAATTGGTACTAAGTGGATCTTTAAGAACAAGTTGGATGAATCGGGTAACGTTGTTAGGAATAAAGCTAGGTTAGTTGCCCAAGGTTACACTCAAATCGAAGGAATCGATTTTGAAGAAACCTTTGCACCCGTAGCACGGCTTGAAGCCATACGGATGACACTAGCATTTGCCTCATATAAAGATTTTAAATTGTTTCAAATGGATGTTAAAAGTGCTTTTCTAAATGGTTTTATTGAAGAGGAGGTGTATGTTGAACAACCCCCCGGGTTTGTTGATCCTACACATCCGGATTTTGTTTTTAAATTAGATAAAGCTCTTTATGGTTTAAAACAAGTCCCTAGGGCTTGGTATGAAAGACTTTCTTCATTTTTGATTTCAAATGGTTTTAAGAAAGGTAAAATTGATACAACCTTATTTACAAAACATGTAGAAAATGATATTCTTATTGTGCAAATTTATGTAGATGATATTATTTTTGGTTCTACTAATGAATCTCTTTGCCAAGCTTTTGAGTCATGCATGAAGGATGAATTCGAAATGTCTATGATGGGGGAACTCAACTATTTCCTTGGACTCCAAGTCAAGCAAAAGAAGGATGGGATCTTCATCAATCAAGCCAAGTACACAAAGGAACTAATAAAAAGGTTTGGGCTTGAAGAATCTAAAGTAAGCAAAACTCCCATGGCAACAACTACAAAGCTTGACAAGGATGAACAAGGTAAAAGTGTAGACATTAAATTATATCGTAGCATAATTGGTAGCTTGCTTTATTTGACGGCTAGTAGGCCGGATATTATGTTTTCCGTTTGTCTTTGTGCACGTTTTCAATCTTGTCCTAAAGAATCTCACATAATTGCGGTTAAACACATAATTAGATACCTAAAGGGCACTATTGAAATGGGTTTGTGGTATCCGAAAACCGGCCAATTTTCAATGACGAGTTTTTCGGATGCCGACTATGCGGGTTGTAGGGTAGATAGGAAGAGCACAAGTGGAACATGTCAATTCTTAGGTAATTGTCTTGTATCTTGGTCTTCCAAAAAGCAAAATTCGGTAGCCCTTTCAACCGCCGAGGCGGAGTATGTTGCAGCCGGAGCTTGTTGTGCACAAGTTCTTTGGATGAAACATACTCTCCTTGACTATGATTTACACTTTGATCATGTTAAAATATTTTGTGATAATACTAGTACTATTCACATGACAAAGAATGCAAATCAACATAGTAAAACAAACACATTGACATTAGGTATCACTTTCTTAGAGATCATTATGAGAAAGGTGATATTGATATTGATTATGTTTCTACCGATTTTCAACTTGCCGATATTTTTACTAAACCTCTAGATTATGCTAGATTTTCATTTATTTGTGGTGAGTTGAATGTTTGCATGATAGATTCTTAAAAATATTTCTATTTTGGTGTTTTGTTTGTTTTGATTTTAACCCTTTTTGATGTATGACAAAAAGGGGGAGAAAAAGAAATAAGTTTGCTTATAGTTTGAGTTTTGTTTATTTACTTGAGTTTTGAAAAAAAAAAATAAAAAAAAAAATTAAAACTATAAGTTTAAGAGAAAAAGTATAAGTTTAATTGGTATATAAGATTAAGTTTGATTTCAATTGGTATTTAAGTTTTTGACAAAAATATTGTGTTTTCAATGTTTTCAATGCTTCATGTATCTCAATATTGTGTTTTCAATGTTTTCAATGCTTCATGTATCTCACTCATAGTTATTTTTTTACATAGCATTGTTTGAGGGGGAGCTTTCCAAGCTCTTCTTCCTTTTTTGTTTAAATAACTTATATGTTTTGTCATCATCAAAAAGGGGGAGATTGTTGGCCCAAGGTTACAATCACCCGTCTTTAGTGTGTTTCGATGATTACAAAACATATTAGTTATTTGTACTAATATTATTTGTTGTTTAAGTGTGTTTCAGGTTTTCTATCCTGCATAGGTGTTTTCTTCCCTAAAGGAAGGTGACTTGGACTCAAGATAACTCAAATTGGGCTCAAGATGCAAAATTGAAGATCAAGTGGAGAAAGCCCCTCTTGAAGCCTTGAAGTCCTTAGAACTTTGTAAGAATAGAATGTTAAAGTTTGAGTATATGATATTTGGCTCTAGGATACACACACACATTTTTTCCTTTACAAAATTCTATGTTTTAAAAATGTTTGTTTCTAAGTATTATGCCTAAGTTTATATATACATGTATCCAAACTTGTTACAAATTGAATATCTTGTTTAAAACATGTGTATAGACTATTTTTGCATAATACTTAGTTATAAGTATCTCAAAATATTTTTTCACAAAAATTCCCAACTTCAAATTCCTGCCAGTTTTTCCCTGTTTCAGGTTGACCGGTCGACCGCCCGGTCGACCGGCGCCTGTGTCAGGACGTGCACGTTTGTGCACGTCTGTCGGTCGACCGGCCCAGTCGACCGATTGTAAGCAGGCCACTCTCGGTTTGTTTCGGTCGACCGCCCGGTCGACCGCACTAAGGAAACTGTGTTTCCTCAAAGGGGACGGTCGACCGGACAGTCGACCGGAGCCCAACGGCTCTTTGCCAGCAAGGCGACGGTCGACCGGACCGGTCGACCGCCAAGCCTGCTGCTGGCCAACGGCTCTTTCCTCTTTGGGCAAGTCTGAAAATCTGTTTTTTCTGTCTTCTTTATCAGAGTTTTAGAGAGTTGTTGGGGGCCTTTTGCAGGTCAAATTAGGTGAAAAGAAAAGAGTTTTAACCTATTCTCTCCTTATAAATAGAGGGCAATAGGTCTTTGTTATTCACTCAGAAAAATCCTTGGTTTTCATTGTTTTCAAGAGAAAGAGAAAAATTGTTTCAAAGCTTTCATTTCCAACTCTTTTAAAGTTTATTTTTCAGTTGTGTTTGATTGCCAATATCACTCTACAACTGAAGTTTTCTCACCACACTTCTTAGAGCCAAAAGTCCTTTACTCATACTATAGAGAAGTTGTAAAAAGAGTGAGAGTGTTGTAAAAGAGTTTGAGAAAAAGTTTTGTGATCTTGAGGAGATCACTATTGTTCTTGTGATCCTTGTTCTTGTGGAGACAACTCCTAGGTGGAGTTCTTTGTAAGTTGTGAAGCTAAGGGCTTGGGGTCTTCGGTAGACCAAACTTGTACGGCATCCTCGGTGGATAGTGGAAACCCTTCACGGAGGTGAAGGCGGGGACTAGAGCGGTGGCTCGAACCTCGAAACAAATCATTTGTGTTTGCGATTGCCTTGCGTTATTCTTGCTTACTATTTCTCTTGCTTTATATTGTCTTCAATTATTTGCTTGAGAACTAACCCTTTTCTTTGTGCAATCTTCTTTTGTTTGTTTTACTTGTGTTGTTTATTGTGTGTATTTCATCATAGCATTTCATTCATCTCTTGATCGATCAAATCTCATACAACACGGTTGCATTGCGCACCTCTAACCCATTTTAAGGAGAATTGGGAGGAAGGAGTTCAGAACCTCTCACGGGGTATTCGGCTCTTAGTCGTGTTTTGAGAGATCGTTGCATCACTCATTCAATTAAGTTTAAAAAGATCATTAGATTAGCAATTACACCTATTAACCCCCCCTCTAGGTGTATTTCACCCTGATCTTACCTGTTACCACCTCTTCAGAAGTCTCAGCCTCTTCCGCTGTCAAGTTGTAGGCTTGTCCCCTTCCGCGACCTGCTGCAGTCCTAACTCCCCTTTGGACTGGGCGGATAACTTGCTGTTGGGGAGGGGGAAGGGCCCTCCTAGCCATTGGTCCCTGGTTCCTCTGTCCATTTGGTAGTGGAGGTGCTGGCAAGGTTTGGTTCACTATTCCTGTCCTTTTATGGGGACAGCCTTCTATTGTATGGTTACTGGAACCACATACCAGGCATAATCCATTTGCCCTACGACAATTTTGTTGAGAGTGACCTGGTTTCTGGCAATAATTACAAAAAGGAGATGATTGGGTTATTT
Source organism: Agave tequilana (assembly GCA_038442645.1). NCBI lineage: Eukaryota > Viridiplantae > Streptophyta > Magnoliopsida > Asparagales > Asparagaceae > Agave > Agave tequilana. The sequence goes on along the minus strand of JAVJIF010024363.1, from coordinate 17,907 downwards.
GAAAGGGGGCTGGTCGAAATGGTCGTCTTATTGTCGGAACTTTTGCAGCTCTGAATGGACCTCCTCTCCCCATTTGTGGAAGTGGCCTCTTCATGGCCTTGTTCCTTATCAGGTTAAATTTCTTTTTCTCCAGTCCCCGCTCCACCTCCCGAGCTATAGTGAGGACTTGGGAATATGTTTTCAGTTGTTGGGGAATCAAGAAGACTTGAATATCCATTTGTAAGCCCTGTTGGAATCTACTTGCCCGCTTCTCTTCGTCGGTCACCATATATGAAGCAAAGCGGCTAAGCCTTAAGAACTCAGCGGCATACTCATCCACAGACCGGTTCCATTGCTGGAGTCGGATGAACTGTTCTTCCATCTCTTTCTGAGCTGTGGCAGGGAAGAATCTATTATAAAAGCTCTTAGAAAACTGGTCCCAAGTGATGGGTTTCTCCAGTCTTGCCTCTTCAACTAGCCACCAGGTCCTGGCAACATCTTTTAGTTGAATCTTGGCAACCTCTACCTGATTTTCCTTTGGGACCCGGGCTGCATTCAAGAGATCTGTGGTGTCGATCAGCCATTGTTCGGCCTCTAGTGGTCTCTCCCCTCCTGTGAATATTGCCGGCTGCAACCGCCTGAAGTCTGATACATTCCCCGGCCTTTGTTCCTTAGGAGTTGTTAATCCTTGCCGAAGGAGTTCTGTCTGCTGTTGTTGATTTTCCATCATGTTCTGGATAACCCTCAGAATATCAGCATTTTCTCCTGTGGGTCCATTTGGTAATGGCCCGGATGATTGTCCGGAACTGTTACGACCCGTCCTTCTATCCATCTTTATGTTGGTAAAAAGATGACTGAAAAATGGAAAGATAGAAGGATTTTAGGACATAAGGAAAGGAGTCAAGAAGGAATAGATAACTTTGTACAGATAACTTTGTACATTGTAGTTGGATTGTATAACTGAGACTCATGCATAGCAATTGCAAATTAATATTCCATTAATTTGCTGCTTGATTGTACTGTAGGTGTGAGAACCTAGGCTCTGATACCAACCTGTAACGCCCCGATCCCGAGGGAACGGAGACATTACTGCGACGTATATACGCAGGTCATAAGTACCCTTACGTATATACGCTAAGCATCAGTACAGGCAAGAATCACGTACCACAATACGTAGTATTTATACACATGCCAACTTAAGGAGTACAATTTACAAAGTTCTCACAGAATGTGATATACTATTACATGTATCGTATATCACAGCCAGGTACAAAAGTAAAATTTACAATATGAATACAAGATGCTCACGAGCTGAAGGAAAGTCCCGCAAGCTGGAAGGAAGAGTCGGGTACAAAAGGAACCAAGATTAGTCAGCCTGCTCTGAGAAGAAAACTTGATCTTCGGTGGAGGGCTCCACTTCAATCCAAGCTTCAGAACCTGAACATACAAATTCAAGGGAGTCAGAACCTCCCAACAACTGTTCAGGTTACAGCCAAGTGGCATAAGAGATAAGTGTATGAGAAAGCATGTAAAGGAGGTACAACGTAATAGAAAAACCCGAATATATCGACAAACTCTGGAAGCACACAATGGATCCATAGTTGGCATCTTTTAATATTATTATTACTCGTCTTACCCTGATGTCTAGATATGTGGACTAGCGTCCCAGCACACATATATCCACATCTGAGTAAAGCAAGGTTGTTATTGGAAACCAGCGGGGGTATCAACGAACAATGTTTACAGTGGGTCCCGTGCATACCCGGGACCACGGCCCAGGATGTTCCGTTGCTTGGTGACGGAACCTACCGCAAGGCGATTCAGGAGGGTCTTATGGATGCCCTTATCAAGATGGTACCAGGAAGAAGGGAGCCAGCTCTCCCCTCGGTCCCCTGGAGGCCCACAGGTCAGACCGGAAGTTTTAGTTGCACAACATGCCTTATACCACTGTAAACACGAACATGTATTGATAGCCGCGAGTTTCCCCCGACCCGATGCAAGTTATTCCTTTTTATGATTTATTATATATTTATCAGATTCCGGGAATGAGCAGGAACAAGTCAGGAATACATGTATCTCAGGAGTACAGTAAGTACTATAGAGAAATCAAGATGTCAGGTCATCATTCCCGGTATCGTGATAATCATAAGAGTCAAGTGTATCATGCCGGGTGTCAAGTGATAGCATGACAAGAGGGTGATATTCGTCAAGTGACAAGTCATGTAATAACAAGGGGCAATTATCTGGTAGTAATATGTCGGGTGGTAACATGTCGGTTGACAAGTGATACAACCAAGTGGAGCTGAGTATGCTGGAGGCACAGGTAGCGAACAGAGTTTAGACACTAATACACTTGGCGAGGTTACCGGGACGGCTCGTTTTAGAATACGAGTGGAAAGTCCGGTAGTAACTTGCCTGGACGGATTTAGTGAATAAAGCGCTGAGCGCTAAGTATGCTAACCAGATGGAGCTGAGAAACCTGACGGTCCCATTCACCTCTCCTTCGAGATAGTGAGAGACCGGAGGTTGAACTGAACCTGACGGTCCCAATCACCTCTTTTTAAAGATAGTGAGAGACCGGAGGCTAAATGGCCGCACGAGTTGTTCTATCCTATTACAAGCATTACAGTATATCAGTCCGGGACATATCCACAGATTACAACACACACACCTGTACAACCACATCGCACTGCTACCAAGGACAACATAATAATGATTTTAATACAAGTCTATTTTCTGGCGAGGAAAATCACTCGCCTAAAATTCCACTTTTGAAGCTTTGCGCGTCCGATTCCCCGGGAGAGGAAAAATACCAAGCGAGCAAGGGAAAGGGGGCTTGGCCTTTGGATGGCCGCCGGCCCTAGGGTGGTGCGCCACCCCTTGGTGGTGGCCTAGGGAGTGGCCGGCCCCAAGGAGAGGGAGGAGGAGAGGTGTAACGCCCCGATCCCACGGATACGGGGACGTCACTGCAACGCATATACGTAGGTCAGAAGGTGCCCCCACGTATATACGCTAAGCATTAAGTACAACAAGTATCAGAGTACAACACAAAGCGTGGTATATTCATATGCCAACTTACAAGATACAAATACAAGGTTATACAAGTTATGATAAGCAACATCACTTTACAAGTGTCTTTTATCACAACCCAAGTCCAAAAGGAACGATATACGACCAGAAACACAAAATGCTCACGTAATGGATGGAGATCCCGTGAACCAAAAGGAAGAGTCGGGCACGATGGGACTAGAGCTGGTCAGCCTGCTCGCAAAGATAAGCCCGGTCCTCTGTGGAAGGCTCCACTTCGCTCCAAGCCTCGGAATCTGAATATGCAAATCCAAGGGGTCAAGACATATAACAACAAATAAAAGATAGCCAAGTGACTAAGGATCATGATTAAAGATAATGGAGTAGTAATAAATAGCAACGAATAACAAGTGATGTAAACTCAATAAGATAAGGTCATATGCAATAAATCTACAATTAATGTCTTATTATTATTACTTGTCTTACTGTGATATCTAGCTATGTGACCCAGCGTCCCAGAGCACATAGATCCATATCCTAGTAAAGCAAGGTTGTTATTGGAAACAGCGGTTGTATCGACGAACTATGTTTACAGTGGGTCCCGTGCATGCTCGGGACCACGGTCCAGGGTGTTCCGTTGCTTGAAGACGGAACCAGCCGCAAGGCCTAACAGGAGGGTCTTATGTATGCCCTTGTCATGACAGTAAACAGGAAAGGGAGCAAGCACTCCCCTCGGTCCCCTGGAGTACCACAGGTTAGACCGGAACATAATTGTACAATATACCAAAAACCACTGTAAACACGAACACATATCGATATCCGCATATTTCCCCCTGACCCCAATGTAAGTTGGCCTATTTTATATAATAAGTCGGGTATATCATGCTTGGTGTTTCAGTGATAGCATGAAGGGGTGGTGATACTTCACATTTAACAAGTTATGGAATAGCAATATGTAACATGAGTCATGAAGCATAATAAAGCAAGATCTATCAGGTAACAAGTCATGCAGTACAGGTATGAAGCATAAACAAAGCTAAAACAGTATACAAATATCAGGGAAAGGTCAGAAATTAAAAAGGAAAGGAGTCAGAAAACTGGCCCAGAATTAGGCTGTCGGTCGACCTCCGGTCGACTGCCGGTCGACTGGGGATATAACTGGCGGTCGGCTCCCGGTCGACTGCCGGTCGACCGTGCAGATGCCGTGAGCTCCAGGTTTTGGCCGGTCGACTACCGGTCGACTGGTCCATACTAATTCCCTAAGCCGGTCGAGTGGTCGGTCGACTGCCGGTCGACCGCCAGCTCAAAACTGTGCACGCTGTGCACATCGGTAGAGTGATCGGTCGACTGCCGGTCGACCGACCCTCTGGAATCTGCTACTGTTAAGGCAGAAAATCAGATTTTTAAGGGATTGGTTCTAACAGCCTAAAGATAGGATTTTTATGTTATTAGGGGACCTGATCTATCAACACAAGTACACCACAACAGGGACTAGCCTTAGTGAGTAGATATACACACATGGGGAGGTTGGATTTGAGCTTTGATGACCTAAAAATTGGATTTTTATGGAACCATTTTACAAGAATTACTATCACAAGTAAATAGAGGGAAATCTAGGTCTTGGTGAGTAAAGATACTCACTTGGGAAGGTTCAATTAGGAGCTTGATCCAATGGAGGAAGAGGGTGGCTACAATCCAAAATCTTGAGTTGAAGGAGTTGCTCTAGGTGTTGCCTTGGGGAGTGATGGTTGAAATTGAAGTCCTTGATGAAGCCTTGGTTGAAGTCCTTGAGATCTTGAGGTGGAGGTGAAGGGATTGGGGTGATCTAGGAGCTAGGGTTCTTGCTTGAAGAAGAAGAGGATTATGGAGAGCTTCTCTCTTGATGAAGTGAAAGAGAAGGAAAAGGGGAAATTTGCAAATGAAAGGGATTTATAGGTTGGGATTATTTCAAAGAGGGTGGAATTAAGGTGAAAAGGAAGGGTTTTCTTGCAAAAGAAGGGGGGTGAGGTGTCCCTCACTTGGCCACTTGGCCAGCCATGGGAAGGAGAGAGAGTGAGTGGGGTTAGGTGAAGGGTGAGTGGGAATTGAGGTGGCACATGAGGTGGAAAATGGAATTTGCAATAATTGAAAAAATGCCCGAAATTCAAGTATCTCGGAATGATCTGAAAATTTTACCAAAAATCAAGAATAATATTTGAAGACTCATGGTGAAATTCGTTTGAAGAAATACTGTATAGTTTTAAAATTAAAATCCCGGAATCAGTTATTTACCGACTCCGAAAGAATTTTCATAAATTCATAAAATTCTCAGAAAAAGTGTATAAGTAAGAAATATGATTCTAAGCAATAAAGTCTAAAGGACTTTCTAAAAATTCCTAACTGTTTGGAAGATAAAAATTCGGAAATCGGTCAGCGGCACTGGCCGACACCGGTTTCGGAGAAATTCATTTTAATTCCAGAAAATTCCAGAAAATCACATAAAATCTAAAATATTGGAAAATGATATTTGAAATTAAAATCGGTCAAATACGGAAGGTAAATCGAAAAATACGATCGAAAGACTGAATACGTATCTAAGTACGTATTCCGGGAGAGGGGTATTACAATCCACCCACCTTACAAAAATTTCGTCCTCGAAATTTCATAAGGTGAAAGATAACAGGAAAAGCAACAGATAGATACGGATACAAGGAAAGATAACGGTAGAGAAGAGTAGAAGGAAAGAGTCTTACCCAATCAAGATGTGAAAAGTTGAGGATAACGCTCCCGGATAACGTCCTCACGCTCCCAAGTGGCCTCTCCTGGCGCATGCCTGTTCCAAGACACCATTACCAATGGAATAGCTCTGTTCTTCAGTGTCTTGACACTCCTATCCAGAATGGCCATCGGCTGCTCTTGGTATGATAAATCCGGTAGTAGCTCCAGCTCAGAATGATCCAGAATATGGCTGTCATCCCTGACATACTTCCTCAACTGAGACACGTGGTAGACATTATGCACCCCGTCCAAAGATGGCGGCAACGCCAATCTATAAGACACACCTCCCACACGATCCAGGATCTCGAATGGGCCGATATACCTCGGACTTAGCTTCCCACGTGTATCGAACCGGATTACACCCTTGGTAGGTGATATCTTCAAGAACACATGATCTCCGGTCTGGAATTCCAATGGCCTCCTTAGAGTGTCTGCCCAACTCTTCTGTCTGCTCTGAGCAGCCCTGAGATGATCTCTGATAACCCTGACTTTCTCTGTCGTCTGCATCAGGATCTCTGGTCCCAAAAGACTCCTCTCACCGACTTCATCCCAACAAATCGGTGATCTGCACTTCCTTCCATACAATGCCTCAAAGGGTGCCATCTTAATACTTGCCTGATAGCTGTTGTTATATGAAAACTCAGCCAAGTGAAGATGGTCTTCCCATGATCCTCCGAAGTCAATCATGCAAGCCCTCAACATATCTTCAAGGATCTGGATAGTCCTCTCAGATTGCCCGTCTGTCTGAGGATGGTAAGAAGTACTGAATTTCAGACGAGTTCCCAGACTCTCTTGGAGACTCTCCCAGAAATGAGATCTGAATCTGGTGTCTCTATCTGATACAATACTAACTGGAACTCCATGCAGACGAACTATCTCCTTCATATACTTGTCTGCCAGAACCTCTGTCGACTGGCCTACCCTGAATGGTATGAAGTGAGCTGACTTGGTGAGGCGATCAACTATTACCCACACAGCATTATTACCCTTGGGACTCCGAGGCAATGCCGTCACAAAATCCATGGTGATGTGCTCCCACTTCCATTCGGGTATCGGTAAAGGTTGAAGAAGTCCAGCTGATCTCTGATGCTCGATCTTTATCTGCTGGCAAACCAAGCACTTGGCAACAAACTGGGCTATCTCTCTCTTCATAGCATTCCACCAAAAGTGCTTCTTCAGGTCCTGGTACATCTTGTTTCCCCCAGGGTGTATAGAATAAGCTGAACTGTGTGCTTCCTCCAAAATCTTCTGTCTGACTTCTCCTTGGGGAACACAAAGTCTATCTCCAAAATACAATGCACCATCTGGGTGAATGCAGATATCCGACCTCAATCCAGCCTCCACCTGAGCTCTGAATGTCTGCAATCTGGGGTCCTCCTTCTGAGCTTCCTTGATCTCCTCTATCAATGATGACTGGATCTGTAAAGCCATGAACTGCCCGGCCTTATCACCTCCTTGCACTAACATCAAATCCAATCTGATGAACTCCTGAATCAACTCCCTCTGCTGCGTGAGGTGGACTAGCACTCTGTTCTCTGGCATCCTGCTCAGTGCATCTGGAACGGTATTGACTTTGCCTGGATGATACTGCAAGTCAATATCATAGTCCGCCATAAGCTCCAACCACCTCCTCTGCCTCATATTCAACTCCTTCTGTGAGAAAATATACTTGAGGCTCTTGTGATCTGTGTATATCAACACTTTGTCTCCCAGAAGGTAGTGTCTCCAGATCTTCAAAGCAAATATCACAGCTGCCAACTCCAAGTCATGAGTTGGGTAATTCCTCTCATGAGGCTTCAATTGCCTAGATGCATATGCTATAACATGATCATGTTGCATAAGCACACACCCCAGGCCTTTACCTGATGCATCACAGAAAATGACCATCCCTCCTCTTCCTGAAGGAGTCCTCAAGGTTGGAGCTGAAATAAGCCTCTGCTTCAACTGCTCAAATGCTGCATCACATTCTTCTGTCCATATGTATCTCTCCCCTTTTCTGGTGAGCCTGGTCAACGGAGCTGCAAGTCTAGAGAAATCCTGGACAAAGCGCCTGTAATATCCGGCTAGTCCAAGAAAGCTCTTTATCTCAGTCACCGTCTTCGGAACTGGCCAATTCTTCACTGCCTGGACTTTACTAGGATCAACTGAAATTCCTTCTGCTGAAACTATGTGTCCAAGGAAAGCTATGCTGTCCAACCAGAATTCACACTTGCTCCTTTTGGCATGAAGCTGCTCCTGCTGAAGGGTCTGCAACACAATTCTCAAGTGCTCTGCATGCTCCTTATAATTCTTTGAATAGATCAGAATGTCATCTATAAATACAACTACAAACTGATCCAGGTAAGGAGAGAACACTCGGTTCATCAAGCCCATGAAAACTGCAGGGGCATTTGTGACTCCGAAAGGCATAACCAGGAACTCATAGTGGCCATATCGGGTCCTGAATGCCGTCTTCGGAACATCCTCCTTCTTCACCCTCAGCTGATGGTAACCCGACTGCAAATCTAACTTAGAAAATACACGGGCTCCATGAAGCTGATCAAACAAATCATCAATCCTGGGCAAGGGATACTTGTTCTTGATAGTGACTTTGTTCAATTCTCTATAATCAATACAAAGTCTCTTACCACCATCCTTCTTATTCGCCAATAGCACTGGAGCGCCCCATGGTGAAGTGCTTGGTCGAATCAGTCCCTTGTCTGAATATTCCTGCAGTTGCTTCTTCAAGATCTCCAACTCCGTCGGTGCCATCCTGTACGGAGCCTTAGATATAGGAGCTGTCCCTGGAACTGTATCAATGGAGAACTCCACTATCCTCTCCGGTGGAAGTCCTGAAATCTCAGCAAAGACTTCTGGAAATTCATCCCACACTGGCACTCCCTTCTGAACCTCCGAAGTGGTCATCTGAATCTTCTTCTTAGCAGGCTTCACCTCTCCACTAAACTGGAACTCCGGCTGAAGTGGGATTCTGAAATAGATCTTCCTTTCTCTACAGTCAATCACTGCATAGTACTGACTGAGCCAGGTCATGCCTAAGATTACGTCGTACCCCTTGGTGTCTAGTACGAGCATATCTATGGCCAAGATCTTCTCACAAAGTTCCACTGGACAGTCAGCACAAACTCTAGAAGATATAACTACCCCACTCCCTGTACTTATCTCCCATTTGCGGTCTAAAGCCTTAACAGGTATAGAATGTAAAGCTACAAAATGATCGGAGATATAACAGTGGGATGCACCTGAATCGAAGAGAGCGAGAACAGGTATTGAATGAACTCTGATGTTACCTGTAATCACCTCCTCTGAAGCCTCAGCCTCTACTGCTGTCAGGTTGTAGGCCTGACCTCTACTACGCCCTGCTGCCGTCCTGGCTCCTCTCTGCACTGGGCGAACAACATGCGGTGGAGGAAGGGGAAGAGCTCTCCTCATCACTGGTCCCTGGTTCCTCTGCCCCACTGGCCCTGGTAGTACCCTCTGTCCATTCTGCTCTTGAGGTGCCGGCAAGGTTTGGTTAGCAAACCCCATTCTCCTGTGTGGACAGGTCTCTACGGCATGGTCTCGTGCTCCACACACCAAACACAATCCGTTTGCCCTCCGGCAATTCTGCTGGGAGTGTCCTGGTTTCTGGCAAAAGTTGCAGATAAGACCTGGTCGAGCCATCTGGTAAGGAACTGCTCTGAAGGCTGCCTAGCCTGGACCTTCGCCGCTCTGGACGGTCCTCCTCTACCCACCGGTACAAACGGCCTCTTCATGGCCTGGTTCTTCATCTGATCCTCCTGCTTCTTCTCTAACCCACGCTCCACCTCTCGAGCAATGGTGAGAACCTCTGAATAGGTCTTCAGCCGCTGGGGCATCAAGAGGACCTGTAAGTCCACCTGCAGACCTTGCTGGAACCGGCTTGCCCTCTTCTCCTCATCCGTCACCATGTACGGGGCAAAGCGGCTCAGTCTGAGAAACTCCGCGGCATACTCATCCACGGACTTGTTCCCTTGCTGTAGTCTGATGAACTGCTCCTCCATGTCCTTCTGAGCAGTAGCAGGGAAGAATCGACTGTAGAAGCTCTTGGAGAAAGTATCCCAGGAGACAGGCTTCTCCAATCTGGCCTCTTCGGCCAACCACCAAGTCCGGGCTATGTCCTTCAGCTGAATCTTGGCAACCTCCACTTGGTTCTCCTTAGGCACTCGGGCGGCGTTCAGCAAATCAGTGGTGTCCGTCAACCATTGTTCAGCATCCAATGGTTTCTCGACTCCCGTGAAGATGGCCGGTTGTAGCCGCCGAAAATCTGACACGTTCCCAGGCCTTTGCTCCTTTGGGGCTGCCAACTCCTGCCTGAGGAGCTCAGTCTGCTGCTGCTGGTTCTCCATCATGGTCTGAATGACCTTCAGGATATCAGCACTCTCTCCTCCTACGGGTCCATTCGGTACTTGCCCGATGTTGTTACGACCCGATCGCCTCTCCATACCGAAAGGGATAAGATCTGGAATTGGAAACAAATGAAAGGAGTTTAGGACACGAGGAAATGAATCAAGGACGGAATCAAGGAGGACTAGACAACTTTGTACATTGTAGTTGGCATTAGCAAATTACTAGAATTTGTCACTTGATTGTACTTTTAGGTTTGAGAGCCTAGGCTCTGATACCAACCTGTAACGCCCCGATCCCACGGATACGGGGACGTCACTGCAACGCATATACGTAGGTCAGAAGGTGCCCCCACGTATATACGCTAAGCATTAAGTACAACAAGTATCAGAGTACAACACAAAGCGTGGTATATTCATATGCCAACTTACAAGATACAAATACAAGGTTATACAAGTTATGATAAGCAACATCACTTTACAAGTGTCTTTTATCACAACCCAAGTCCAAAAGGAACGATATACGACCAGAAACACAAAATGCTCACGTAATGGATGGAGATCCCGTGAACCAAAAGGAAGAGTCGGGCACGATGGGACTAGAGCTGGTCAGCCTGCTCGCAAAGATAAGCCCGGTCCTCTGTGGAAGGCTCCACTTCGCTCCAAGCCTCGGAATCTGAATATGCAAATCCAAGGGGTCAAGACATATAACAACAAATAAAAGATAGCCAAGTGACTAAGGATCATGATTAAAGATAATGGAGTAGTAATAAATAGCAACGAATAACAAGTGATGTAAACTCAATAAGATAAGGTCATATACAATAAATCTACAATTAATGTCTTATTATTATTACTTGTCTTACTGTGATATCTAGCTATGTGACCCAGCGTCCCAGAGCACATAGATCCATATCCTAGTAAAGCAAGGTTGTTATTGGAAACAGCGGTTGTATCGACGAACTATGTTTACAGTGGGTCCCGTGCATGCCCGGGACCACGGTCCAGGGTGTTCCGTTGCTTGAAGACGGAACCAGCCGCAAGGCCTAACAGGAGGGTCTTATGTATGCCCTTTTCATGACAGTAAACAGGAAAGGGAGCAAGCACTCCCCTCGGTCCCCTGGAGTACCACAGGTTAGACCGGAACATAATTGTACAATATACCTAAAACCACTGTAAACACGAACACATATCGATATCCGCATATTTCCCCTGACCCCAATGTAAGTTGGCCTATTTTATATAATAAGTCGGGTATATCATGCTTGGTGTTTCAGTGATAGCATGAAGGGGTGGTGATACTTCACATTTAACAAGTTATGGAATAGCAATATGTAACATGAGTCATGAAGCATAATAAAGCAAGATCTATCAGGTAACAAGTCATGCAGTACAGGTATGAAGCATAAACATAGCTAAAACAGTATACAAATATCAGGGAAAGGTCAGAAATTAAAAAGGAAAGGAGTCAGAAAACTGGCCCAGAATTAGGCTGTCGGTCGACCTCCGGTCGACTGCCGGTCGACTGGGGATATAACTGGCGGTCGGCTCCCGGTCGACTGCCGGTCGACCGTGCAGATGCCGTGAGCTCCAGGTTTTGGCCGGTCGACTACCGGTCGACTGGTCCATACTAATTCCCTAAGCCGGTCGAGTGGTCGGTCGACTGCCGGTCGACCGCCAGCTCAAAACTGTGCACGCTGTGCACATCGGTAGAGTGATCGGTCGACTGCCGGTCGACCGACCCTCTGGAATCTGCTACTGTTAAGGCAGAAAATCAGATTTTTAAGGGATTGGTTCTAACAGCCTAAAGATAGGATTTTTATGTTATTAGGGGACCTGATCTATCAACACAAGTACACCACAACAGGGACTAGCCTTAGTGAGTAGATATACACACATGGGGAGGTTGGATTTGAGCTTTGATGACCTAAAATTGGATTTTTATGGAACCATTTTACAAGAATTACTATCACAAGTAAATAGAGGGAAATCTAGGTCTTGGTGAGTAAAGATACTCACTTGGGAAGGTTCAATTAGGAGCTTGATCCAATGGAGGAAGAGGGTGGCTACAATCCAAAATCTTGAGTTGAAGGAGTTGCTCTAGGTGTTGCCTTGGGGAGTGATGGTTGAAATTGAAGTCCTTGATGAAGCCTTGGTTGAAGTCCTTGAGATCTTGAGGTGGAGGTGAAGGGATTGGGGTGATCTAGGAGCTAGGGTTCTTGCTTGAAGAAGAAGAGGATTATGGAGAGCTTCTCTCTTGATGAAGTGAAAGAGAAGGAAAAGGGGAAATTTGCAAATGAAAGGGATTTATAGGTTGGGATTATTTCAAAGAGGGTGGAATTAAGGTGAAAAGGAAGGGTTTTCTTGCAAAAGAAGGGGGGTGAGGTGTCCCTCACTTGGCCACTTGGCCAGCCATGGGAAGGAGAGAGAGTGAGTGGGGTTAGGTGAAGGGTGAGTGGGAATTGAGGTGGCACATGAGGTGGAAAATGGAATTTGCAATAATTGAAAAAATGCCCGAAATTCAAGTATCTCGGAATGATCTGAAAATTTTACCAAAAATCAAGAATAATATTTGAAGACTCATGGTGAAATTCGTTTGAAGAAATACTGTATAGTTTTAAAATTAAAAATCCCGGAATCAGTTATTTACCGACTCCGAAAGAATTTTCATAAATTCATAAAATTCTCAGAAAAAGTGTATAAGTAAGAAATATGATTCTAAGCAATAAAGTCTAAAGGACTTTCTAAAAATTCCTAACTGTTTGGAAGATAAAAATTCGGAAATCGGTCAGCGGCACTGGCCGACACCGGTTTCGGAGAAATTCATTTTAATTCCAGAAAATTCCAGAAAATCACATAAAATCTAAAATATTGGAAAATGATATTTGAAATTAAATCGGTCAAATACGGAAGGTAAATCGAAAAATACGATCGAAAGACTGAATACGTATCTAAGTACGTATTCCGGGAGAGGGGTATTACAAGAGGTAAGGGAAGGTGATTTTGTGTGGTGGTGGTATTTGATAAAGAAGATGGATTTTGGTGGAAATAAAAAAGAAAGTGAAGGAGGTGATGTTTGGAGGTGGAAGTAGTGGAGATGGAGGTGGTGTTGTGTTGGTGAAATTAATGGTGGAAGTGAAGATGGTGGTGGAAAATAGTAGGGGTAATGGTGATGTTAGTTGTTGTCGTTGTAAGCCTCACCATAATGATTACCGGAATAATCGTAAACGATTACCGGAATAATCACCGGAGCGGTTACCGACGAAGAAGAGCTCGGCCCCAATCCAAAGGAGGTGGCCGGCCCTTAGAGAAGATGATGGGGTGGTGGTTTGTGGAGAGGTTTTGTTGTAGTGGTAGTTTTGGAAAAGGTAAAGGAGAAGGTGGAGACTTTGGTGGAGTTGTTGAAGTTGTGGTAGTTTAAATGGAGAGGGAGGAGGAAGAAGATGAAGGTAGGAAGTTAGAGAAGTTATAGTGGTGGTGGTTGTGATGGAGATGAAGGAGGAGTTGGTAGTGGTTAAGGTGTTGGTGAAGAGAAAAATGAAGTGAAATGAAGAAGGAAAGGTTTATATAGGAATTGGATTTGTGAAGGTGATGTAAATAAATATTTAGAGAGGGGTTTTTTTTTGAAAAAATGGAGAGGTGAGGTGTCTCTTGGCCGGCCATGGTGATGGGAGAGGGATTTGAGTGGTTTGGGATATTTTGGAGAAGATATTTTTGGTGGAAGGAGAAGATATTTTGGTGGAAAGTTGTAGAATGTATTGGAAGAATGGAGAATTTGGTGGAAGGAAAAGGAAAGAAAGAAAAAGGAAAAAGGAAAAGAAAATGAAAAAAAATAAGATATTCTCTTGGAAGAAAAAGTGAAAATAATTAGAGTGGCGGATTCCCGGGATTCGGTTGCGGATGCGGAAAACTTTCGGAAAAATACGAAATCGTCCGAAAATCAAGTATCTCGGAACGACCCGCAAAATTTTAAAAAATCAAGAATATTATTTTAAGAATCATGGTGAAATTCGTTTCAAGAAATTATTTATAGTTTTTAAATTAAAAATCTTGGAATCGGCCGCCAATATCGGTCGACGCTAAATCCGCAGAAATTTATCAAATTTTGAAAATTTTCAAAAAAGAATTAAGTTAGTAAATATTATTCTAAGTAGATATGTGAAAGCGGTTTCTCAAAATTTGACCCCAGTTATAAATTAAAAATTCAGGAATAAACCAGCGGTACCGATTAATCCCGATTTTAGGGTATATAAAAAAATAATTCAGAAAAAATTTGAAAAATCATGAAAAATCTAGATATTGGGAAATAGTGTTTAAACTAAAATTGACCCAATTGGATTACCAGAGAGATCAAATAATATAGTACTTCCATTGTACGAGAAATAAATAAGAGAAAATAATAAATAAAAATAACAAAGTGTTTAACAACAAGGATACGCATCTGAGTACGTATTCTGAGGATGGGGTGTTACACACCCACCACCACCATCTACAACAACATCAACAACAACAAACACAACAAAAATCAACCCTTCTTCTCCCTCACTTCCTCCCAGGGATCCGGCCGCACGCAGCCCCCTCTGGCGTACCGGCGCTGCCCAGGCCGCCAACCCCTCTCTCCTTCTCCTTCTTTCCTTTTCTCTTCTTCTTTCTTTCTCTTTTCTTTCCTCCCCCTTCTCTCTTCCCTGTTTTATGTTCCCTTTCCAGCACACACCCCCTCTCTCTCACTTCCAATATCTCTCTCTCCCCCTCTCTAAATCTGGTTCCCTCCCTCTCTCTAATCCGGTTCTAGATCTGATATTTATATATTTTAATATGTTTGGTGGCGTGCACATGTTTCTAGTGTTTCGGGATTTTATGATGATTTTTGAAGATTTAGGCGAGTACCTTTTCTGGAATAGGGAGTACTCCTATCAGTATTTGGACCAGTATTATATTTTGCATTGGGCAAGTATTTTCTATTATTGTTACATGTTGGGTGAATGCTATTCTGACTTTTAATACATGATGCATTGTTATGCGAGTTGATATATGATATGCGATTAATTTTCTAATATTAACATGCTTTATAAATACTTGTTGGTCGTTATTGTAACTTATTGAAATAGTATTGTATTCGTATTAGATATGCTTAGATACGCTCCCGCTTCGCTCAGTTTCGCATAGATATTTAATTGATTAATCTATTATTATTATAGATATGATTGTGAAGAATTTGAAATGTTAGCTATAATGTCCTACTGTATCATGTTACATGACCGGATGATTGCCTTACGTATGATGTTGTGACTCTGTGTTCAATTTACCTGACACCGACCTGTTAATTACCTACACTTGATATCTGACACTTGACATGTTATCACTTAACACATGATACCTGACACTTGATATCTGACACCTAACACTTGATATGCTATCTATTGGCCCAATGGCGATTAGCCCTAGTTTTGATGATAACAAAACATATGTAGTTATATTTTTAACAATTTTATTTAACAAAGTTTCAGGTTAACTCTTTATTGCATTTCGGCTTCACCACAAAACTCACACATTTGAAAGTTAAGAAGATGTAGATTCCAGAGCCTAAGGACATAGATGAGCTCAAGGATCAAGATTTGTTTTTTGCTTTTTGATTTTTAGATAGGATTTATAGTCGTTTGTTAAAACCAAGATGATTAGGTTGATAGCTTTTAAGATTGACACACACACACACACACCCCCCCTTTCATATTCCTAAAATGTTTATAAAGAGTTCAAAACATTTCTCTTTTCTGTTTTTTGAGATCGAGTTTGGGAAAACGAGTTCGAAAAAACCTGTTTTCGATTTAGAAAGTGTTTTTACAAAATATAGTTCTAACTTTATTTTGTGTTGATCCATGATCACATATTGGTTCTATCAAGTCCCTAGAACTCTATTTTGTGTTTAAAGATCAAAGTTTATTTTGTCGGAAAAATATCGGTTTCAAAAAGATTTCAATAATAAGCTTTTGGCTCAAAGTCGGTCGACCGGCAGATCGACTGTAGGCAGAGCAGCTTTGCTCTGTCGGTCGACCGGGCAGTCGATTGACATGCACCAAAGTGCATTTTGTGCACTTCGATCGACCGGGCGTCGACGACTGCAAGAGCTTTGCTTTCGGTTGGGTCCGGTCGACCGTCCCGATCAACGACAGAGAACCTTGCTCTTTGGTGGAAAAACGATCGACCGACGGTCGACTGCTATCCCCAACGGTCAGAAATCCGACCATTGGCAGTCGACCGACAGAAGGATTTCCTTCTAATTTTTTCCAACTGCTATATTCTGTTTTGTCTTTTTCTAGGTTTTTTCCTAACGACTCTTTTGATTTTTCTCCTTATGTTTTTATCCCCTATAAATAGTGGGACTGTAGAAACCCAATAATAAGATTTCTAAAGTTTAGATCAAGTTTTTATAGTTTACATCAAGATTTGACTTTTTCTTAAAAGATTTTCTTTTGAGCCAAAATTCCATATTCTTGGTTTTTAGTTTGTGCCTTCCCTCTACATCTTTACAATTTATTTCCATTATACAATCCCAACTCCTCATCTTGGTTATAGGAATGTGCTTGTGAGCTATTTGTAATCAAGTAAAGATCACCGATTTTCTTCTATTGTGAAGTTGTAAAGGTTGCGGCCTCAAGTGAGCTAGTGAGCTCCGTGTTGGTGTTGCGGCACCGCGAAAGAGGACTCGTGAGTCCATTAAGTTCTAGTGAGAACTTGTAACAATTGACGATCTAGTGAGATCGGTCATAGTGAAAATCCTTCATAGTGTTGAAGGCAGGGACGTAGAGCAGTAGCTCGAACCTCGGAACATATCATCGTGTTTGCGATTGCTTACTCTCTCTCTCTTCACTCTACTCTCTTTTTACTTACTTGCACACTTCTATTGTTTACTTATTTGCAAGTATTTCTAGTATTGTGATTGGTATTTGCTGGGTTGCTAGCAAGTCAATTTTTTCCGCATTAGTTACAATTTAGTATAGCCATCACCTATTTTACCCCCCCTCTAGGTGATTTACACTATCACCTGATACCGGATATTTGATAAATACACCTGATACCTGACACTTAATACTTGACATGCTATCACTTGATATTGATACACTTGACATGATGTTGTGACACCTGATTGCATATTATTACACCTAACACCTGTATTACATTACCTATTCATGATTATCACTTTTACTAGGATTGACATGATTATTATACTGCTACCAAATATCTGGTACTTCCTGAACTCCTGTATCTCCTCTACTCATGTCTCCAGTATGTTACTCTTATTAATAGCACGGTCATACCGCATCTGGCGGAGTACACCGCCTGGTGTCAGGATAACGAGGAAGTATCCCATGATCATGCTAGCGTCCTGCAGATCCTGAATGGAACCAAGTGTCACACGGAGTAAAGTGCCACGCACACACATAGTTGGGCCACCTCTTGAATCTATGGGGGCCACCTTTAGAATTCCATTCCCACACATAGCAAGTTGCCACAACCGGAGCAAAGTGCCAGACACCATACACGTGGTGGGGGCTACCTCTTGAATCTGTGGGCTATCTCCTGAATCTATTCTCTAAGAAGAAATGATCTTCCTCTGCTGGTGTCGCACATTGCATCGGTATCAAGAAGCACTTATTTTGAATTGCCTGTGATTAGGTAATTCTTCATTTGAAAATTTCACTTCTAGATAATCTATACTGCATTAGATTAGCTGGTTTTTCTTTTGTGTTAATATGCCTTAGTTATGATTCATGATTTTTGTTGT
>JAVJIF010024362.1:0-47235 GCA_038442645.1 Agave tequilana | reverse complement strand
CTAGAGGGGGGGTGAATAGGTGATGGCTATATGAAATGGCACAAATGCGGAATTTAAAATTTAACTAACACAATTAGCTCAAATAAAAGACTTGCAATAAATAAAGCAATTTATAGTGCAAGAAAATAAAGGAGTTGAGTTTAGAGAGATTTGAGCAAACGCAAACACGCAGATATGTTTCCGAGGTTCGAGCCACGCTCTACGTCCCCGCCTTCACACTTGAAGGATTTCCACTATTGAAGATCCCACTGGACCACCAATACAAGGACACACTTGTCCTATCTCTCGTGATGTCGCAACACCACCCGGAGCACACTAGGTCGCCTTGAGGCCGATGCCTCTACAAACTTCACTCAAGAAGAAAAGGACCACACTTGATCAAAAATTCGCTCACTTGCACAATCCTAGAACCAATATGTAGATAAAGAATTATGGGATTGTGTAGTGCAAAAGCTAGAGAGAAGTAGAGGTAAAGACTTCTAATGGGTGTCTAGAAATTTAGGGCTTTTGGAGAGAAAATCTTTTCTAAATGAAAGCCTTTTGAAAACTTGTAAATCTTTTGAAAATCTCTTGTAAAAATGATCTTAATTGTTGTCTCATCATGTTGAAGTGACCTCCTATTTATAGGGGTCAAAAACAACTCCAGAGATTCGTTGGGATCAAATCCCAAAAGAAAATCTGTCAGAAAATAGAGCTGTTGGAGTCTGTCAGAAAATCTGACAGCAGCCGTCGACCGGGACGGTCGACCGCCAACGGTCAAAAATCAGACCGTTGGGGATCTACGGTCGACCGCCCGGTCGACCCAAACAACCCGAGAGCACTGCACAGTGCTCGGTCGACCGAGACGGTCGACTGACATGACATGCACAGAATTGTGCGCGCCGGTCGACCGGGACGGTCGACCGGTTTCTGTCAGTTCTGAAAAATCAGAACTTCCAGAAACCAGAAACCTGGTTTTTTGGAAATGGTCTTGGATTTGAAGTTTTGTATCTTGTAAAACTTAGAGTGTGAGCCTATGTCACTACTCTAATAAGTTTGAAACATTTTTATAAAAACTTCTTTGATAAAACTTATTTTTCCAAATAAATGTTTTTTCAAAAAAACTTAAACTATTTTCCAAAAACTTAATCTAAACATGTTAACTCTAAATTGAAAATAGAAAAAAATAAAATCCTTTTTGAAGTCATGAACCAAATTAAAATGTGTGTGTAGGTGGTAATCCTATAACTCTACTTCTAACATCTAGGTTTTGACAAAATATCTAAAATGAAAAATACAAATACAATCTTGGTATTCTTCATAGTCTTGATCTTGACTTGGTCTTTACTTCATCGTCTTGTTCCCGAAGCTCTCTATTGTGCTTGGCTTGGGAATGCAAATCTTTGGCGAATTCCAAACTTGTGAGTCTTGATTGTGGAGCCGTCAAATCAACCTGTTTTAACCTGAAATGCTTTAAACAAAAATTGTTAAATACATAACTAGATATGTTTGTTATCATCAAAATATCCATCAAGATATAGGGCTAATGGCTTTTGGCCAACAATTCATCCTCTGTCGTATACAAGGCAAATATCTTCTGCAATCTCGACACGCAGCTTACTGCTTTACTGCTCAACGTGAACCAGTAGTACTCCTCTAATTATCTACATTACCCGCAAAGTCATAATCAACATATTCATACAGAGGAATGTCTGTGCAAAGGAATATCTGTGCCTTCATAGCAAAAAATCATACAAAATCATATTTGAACTTTTCGATATCTCAAGATCTACACTGCTCCTGTTCGCGATTGCTTATGTTTTGCTGACAACTCTCACTGTTTGGGCAATATCTGACTCTTACAGATCATAACATACATCAAGTTGCCCACAACTGATGTATACAACACCTTCGACATGAGAGCCTTCTCATCATCAGTCTTCGGTTCCTTTGCCCTTGAGAATTTAAAGTGATCTCTAGCGAGACGTTTACAGGTTTAGCATCCACCATGTTAAATCTCCTCAGCACTTTCTCAATGTACTCTACTTGTGATAGCTTCAACAGTCTTTTTCCTCTCTTCGTTGATCCTCATTCTAAGTATCTTCTTCACGGGACCCAAGTCCTTCATTTAGAACTTTCTTTCTAACTGAGCTTTGAGATTCACAATCTCCTTTATGCTTGAACCAGCAACAAGCATGATGACTACATACAAAAGCAGTATGATGTAGGAATTCTCAAAATACTTAAAATAGCAATAATGATCAACTTGCAGTCTTGTGTATCACTACTAGCCATAAAGTTATCAAACTTCAAATACCATTCCTTAGGAGTTTTTTTAAGCCATAGTGACTTTCTTGATCTTGCAAACTAAATGCCCATTATCCAATATGATATATTCCTCTGGCTGCATCATATGGATGTTCTCTTCTAAATTACCATAGAGAAACACAATTTTAATATCCAGCTGCTCTAGATGTAATCATCTACTGTCACAATGCTGAAACAGATCTAATAGTGGTTAACTTCACAACTGGAGAGAAAATTTCGGTAAAATCAGTATCTTCCCGCTGTTGAAATCCCATCATAACCAATCTCGCCTTGTATCTCTTTGTGCCGTCATTCTCCTCCTCTAACCGATAACCCATTTGTTATGCATAGCTTTCTTATCTTCAGACACCTTAACCAAATCTCATGTTTAATTCTTCATAACAAGCTCACACTTTTCCTCAGCTTTCACTTGTAAGGTTTTTTCATAACACTCGAGTTCACCACATCAATCAACAACAAATAGTGCAAATGAGAGTATCTCTCCGAAACTTTGGTCAGCTTGGTTGATCGCCTCACCTTAATTTTTTTTCCGGGAGTGGGGGTCAGAGGCTCTACTTGGGATTCCTCATTCCTTTGTGGAATGCCCTGAATCTTCTTTATGGAACATCATCATCAACAGTTCAACAAACTACGAATCTACAACACTGCTCTGCTGCTTCGGAGTACTCCTCGTCAACAAGTACTTATATACCCTCCTCTTATTGAATATCACATCCTTATGTCTAAAGATTTTTCGGTTCTCCGAATCTCAAAACCGATGCCTTACTCACTTTTTCCATATTCAACGTAAATGCACCTCTTAGACTTTGGACCCAACTTGCTCCTGCGATCTAGTTCAACATGTACATAATAGATACAACAAATGTACGCATGTGGTTTATATTTATCTCTTTCCAAGTTCATGCTTCCTCCGGAATCTCACAATTCAGAGGCACCCGAAGATCCTCTACCCAAAAGTACTTGGGCAATCCTGCATATATCAATATGCTCCTGGCACGCTCTAGAATGGTCCTATTCATACGCTCGGTTACCCCTTATGATGAGAATTTCCTGAAATCGTCTTCACTTCTTTGATTCTCTAATTAGCATAGAACTCTTCGAATCTGTTATTGCATTATCGTTCTCATTGTCTGACTTCAAGCAATTAAGCTTTAGATTTGTCTCATTTTCAACTTGGGCTATCACTTCTTGAGCACATCAGACACGTCTGATTTTTGGTTCAGAAAATAAATCCAAACCTTTCTACTTATATCATCAATAAAGGTTATAAAATATAATGAGCCACTAAGAGAAGGAACATACGTCTTACACCATTCAGTATGAAATAGCTCCAACCTTTTACTAGCTCCAACCTTTCTGCCTTCAGAGACTTTACCTTTGAGAAACTGACTTTTCTCTACTTCCCGTAGACACAGTCTTCATACAAATCTAAATCGATAGACTTCAATCTTGCCTTTAGAGAGCATAGTTTTCCTCTCCTTCTCGCTCATATTGACGCAGATAAGGAAGCGAAGATCCCGGCTAGATCTCGTTCTAGCGTCAACGAACCTTGAAAGGAACTTCAGGTAAGATAACACTCGAATCCACAAGCAGAAACAATTCGAATCCACGAGCAAAGATAGACAACTCGAATCGATGACATATTGGAGAGAAAAATTCAACTGAGTTTATCAAAATGTTATGTGTTATGTGCAAAATAAAGAATACAGTGGCCTTTAAATAGGCTTTAAAAGTAGTAGTCTAATCTAATTAGAAAATTAAAACAAAAATAATTTGGAATCCAATTGGACCAAACAAACTCCTAAACAGAATCAGATTTCTAATACAGAGGTTGGTTGAAAGCATTAGTTGACTAATATAAGTGATTAGTTAAACTAAAGAGAGAAACTCAGAAAAATTTCAATTTATGTTGAACCAGATTAGTCGACTACTGAGATTGGATTAATCGACTACTGAGAGAGTTAGTTGACTACTTTTGATGATTAGTTGACTAATGCAAATTCTGATGCTTTTGTTGTCCTGCTCTCCTACTTCAGTCCCCCCATCTTCAAAAGAATTCATCTTTGAGTTCCAATCTGGATATAGCTACTTGATACTTGATAGAGACTTTTTTCAGTTGAGATTCTTTCTCTCCTCAAGTACACCATCCTCATGCCTTCATCCACAAAAAGATTCTCTCGCATCTTCTTGTCAGCTGCTGCTTTGTACTTATTAGATTTCTCTACAAAATCTCTTTCTTTTTTGCGTACGAGAAAATCTTGTTGAACCGTAAACTGTGCTGTTGTATGCAAACTTCTTGGCGTAAAAATTGATTCCACTTTCTCTTCATACATGCTTTGCAGCAATTGCCTAAAGTGCATTGTTGACAACTTCATTTGTCCATTAGTTTGAGGATGTATCTTAACACTATACTTTGATGATGTATCAAATCTCCGCCATGAGGTAGTATAAAAAGTAGCTAAGAACTATCTCGATCTCGTCCGAAATAATAGAACTTGGCACACCATGATTATCAATCTCTTGAAAGAACAACTTGATCATTCACTCATAAAATCCCATTGGAGTCGTGGAAAAACTGTCTCCCATTTGTCTCTCGGTCTATTGTGGATTTGGTAATATTGAAATTATGGAGCCGATTGCCAACCTTGACGGAGAATCACACTCGGAGAAGTATTACACAGAAAGAACTGGGAGGCCCAGTCGCAGTGGGAGTTAGGACGTCCATCCTTGGTGACTCGAAGGCGGGTCTCAGGGAAAGGAGAGTCTCCTGAGGACTGGAACATCTCGCTGACTTCCTGAGTAAAAGCGTATTACAGGAGTGTGTGGGCATGCTTGGACTTTCAGAAGGAGGCATGTTCAAGTGTTAGGGATCACTCTGAGTCTCGGGAGGAGCAATCTGAGTAACAGAACAGAAGAACATCTTGAGGCGCAATGAATGCGGTCCAACCTGTAAGCTTCGTGATATAAAAAACTCAAGCCACATTTAAGGGCAATTTAGAAACGTTACAACTTGTAACCCTAGTTCTCTCTACAAAAGGAGATGTGCTGTAATTAGGGCCATGATGAGGTGGTAAAAAGCTTAGAGCTAGCTATTGTAAAGAGCGGCAATAAGTCTTCAATCTCTCTGTAATCTTTCGATAATAGTGATTGAGAGTGACTCCATGATTTTTCCCTATTTTGGATTTTTTTCACGTAATTTCTGTGCTCTCTGTGTTATCTTTCACTAGATCTGCGATCTTGTTTCTTTCTTTGCATTTGATCTGCTCTTGTTCATCGTTATTTGCAAAGTCATTGTCCCAACAATCGATATTAGAACTTTTGGTTCGAGATGGTTGATGAACCCACAGGCCAAAGGAGATATCCGATGTTGAGTGGGAGATTCTAGATCAGAAAGCCCTAGGAGCGATTCGATTGTCCTTGGCATCGACGGTTACGTTCAACATCTCCAAGAAAAAAGAAGACCAGAAACTTGCTGGTGGTACTATCGAAGATGTACAAGAAACTGTCGGCGTCAAACAAGATATTCTTGATGAAAAGTTGTTTAACCAAAAGATGATTGACACTAAAGTGTTGTTGGGCATCTCAATGATTTCAACACGCTAACAAGCTAGTTTGGAATCTGTTGAGATCAATTTTGAAGATGAAATCATAGCGTTGGTTCTGTTATCCAGTCTATCGGAGGCCTGGGATGTCTCGTGATGGCAGTGAGCAATTCCTGTGGAATTGAAACCTTGAAGTTTGATGATGTGGTAAGTGTACTTCTTAGCGAAGAGGTGCACATGAATTCTTTGGGGTAGGCTGAGAGATCAGACAGTTCCCTGAGTGTCGATCGGAGAGGGAGGTCTGGGAATAGAGATAAGAAAAAGAATGGGAGGTCGAAATCCAAATTGAGTAGACTTACATCTAAGTTAAAGGGTGCGGTATGTTGGCATTGTGTGGTGAGATAAATCATATTCAGAAGGAATGCAAGCAGGTAAAGGATGGAAAAGGTTTCCGCGTATATCACGAAGAGTGATGGATTTGATGCCTTGATTCTCTTTTTGGCTAAGTCCAGTGAGTCATGAGTTATTAATTTCGACACCTCTTTTCATATGCCAATTCCTAACAAGATATCTTTCAAAACTATGTGAAAGGTGAATCTGGGAAGGTAGGTGGATTTAGTGTTGGAAAATGAATAATTAAACAGTGAACCTTTGAGCAGAATTAAAGCGCGATCTGTTGATAGAATCAATGGATAATGGTTGGAGTATGTTCCCTTTCCATTGGGGATGAACGTTGTATATTTACATGTTCAATTCCGTTTTAGAATGATTGAGATATTCAAGTCTAAAGTTTGCCTAATTCAGAAGCTAAGGGGACCAAGGTAGCTCAAATATTTAGTCCCACATTGGATATGGGGTGAAAGTTTGAAGTGCTTAAATAGAGGAAAAAGGGAACAAAGGGTGTGTCCTTTGGGTACTTGGAGTTTTCGCCCGCGATTTGGGGGAAACCATGCCCACACGCACGCGCCGCCACCTGGCCTGGCGCTAGAGCTCGGCTCCGGGCGTGGGTGTGGAATCCAAACCTGGCCTGGTTCTTTTTGAACAAAGGGTGTGCCCTTTGGTACTTGGAGTTTTCCGCGCGCGCTTGAGGGGAAACCATGCCCACACGCGCGCGGCGCCACCCGACATGGCGCCAGAGCTCGGGTCCGGCGTGGGCGTAGAATCCAACCTAGCCTGGTTCTTTTTGAACCGGGCCACACGAGTTTGGTGCTATAGCGGGGGTCTCGAAGGTTAGAAGGAAACGCTGCAGCGATTCTTGTCTGGAACCAACAGTTGTAACGGTTCAGACAGAACGATTACAACCGCTCGGACTCCAAATGATAAATTTATCCCTCCAACGGACTCCTAGGAGCGCTATAATAACGCTCCTTTCCATCATTCTAAAACAAATAATAACACAATCATTCTCTCTTCTCCCTCTTAAGTTTTCATATCTGAACGAAGTCAGTCTGAAAAATTAGATCTTTTTAAGAAAACTCTGAAATAAGATTTGGTCTGAAAGAAGGCTCAGAAAATTCAACAGATTCTTAAATAGAATTGTTGCTGAATCTGTGACTTCCTAAGATAAATATTCTTCTCTCTCCCTCCTTTCTCTACAGTGGATAATACTCCAAAGTTAAGACAAATACTCACCTTGAAATTTGTCTTCATTCTGCTGTATTGAATTCCTGTGAGGTACTGATTAATTACGGTTTGACCGTACGGTGATTTGGTAGCGCTATCCAAATACCATGGAGTGTTGTATCTTGGGAAACCAGCGTCCAGTAACCCGTTAGCGCCGTAGCGGGGAACATAATTGTCTTAAGGAGATTCGCTACAAGCGTACCTTACTCCATTAGTGTATAAGTGAACTAACATTCTTTATACAGAGGTTATACTAAACTATTGTATATAACAGTGATTAGTTGTCAGATCTATTCCTGACTCTAACAATCTTAAGACAATTATCGTTCTTAAAGTTACTTACTTCTGTTCTACTTGAATTATAGAAAATGTCTGAGATTAATCAAGACAGTATCAGTAAGGCATCAAACATGCAAATTCAGACATTGGTGCATGCTCCACTTTGTAATCCGAGCCGTATAAGCCAAAAATTCGATGGTACTTAATTCAAGAGGTGGCAACAGAAGATGCTCTTCTACTTGACCACTCTGCATTTGGCCAAATCCAGCAAAAGGATCCACCGGAACCCGAAATTAATCGGGACTTATTCCTTACAGTTGATGCATGAACACAAGGTGACTTCCTTTGCCGAAACTATATCTTAAATGGACTGGATGACTTTCTTTACAATGTCTATAGTCCAATCACAATAACAAAGAAGTTATGGGCAAGTCTTGATAAGAAGGATAAGACTGAGGATGCCCGTACCAAGAAGTTCGTCGTGGGACGATTTCTGGAGTACAAAATAGTGGATAACAAGACTATGATTAGTCAAGTACAAGAATTTCAATTTATCTTGCACGAGATAGAGGCTGAATGTATAGTTCTACTTGAAACTTTTCAGGTTGTTACTATCATGGAGAAACTCTCACCTGCGTGGAGTGATTTCAAGAACTACCTAAAGCACAACTGCAAGGAGTTGAAGTTTGAAGATCTCATTGTGAGGCTTCGGATTGAGGAGGACAATTTAAAGTCTGAGAAAAGGAGCAATAAGAACTCCTATGAATCCAAAGCCAATGTGATCGAAGACTCAAAGGAAAAATCGTCTACTTCCATAGGCTTAAAGCAGAAGAAAACTGCTCAAGAGTACAAAGGCAAGGACCAAGAAGGTAAGAGCAAGCGCTTTAAGGGAACTTGTTACATCTGCAACAAAGAGGGACATAAGGCGAATGAATGTCGCAGTCGTTCCAAAAGAATAAGAAGGATCATCCATAGGCAAACTTGATCGACCATGCGTCACCAAGCCTATCAGCTGTGGTGTCAGAAGTGAATCTGACAACCAAAAATAAGGATTGGTGGGTAGACACTGGGGCTACTTGGGACAACTGCTCTGAGAAATTATTATTCTCTGATTATAGAAAACTAGAGTATAATGGACAACTCTTCATGGACAACTCAGTCGTCTCCAAGGTTGAGGGAAAAGTCCAAGGTTGAGAGAAAGGAAAGGTCATCCTGAAGTTGACATCTGAGAAGAAGCTCACCTTGAATGATGTAATACATTTTCTAGATATCCGCAAGAATCTTATCTCTGGATCAATCCTTAGTAAGAAAGGTTTTAGAATGATTTTCAAATCAGATAAGTTTATACTACTAAGGGTGGGATATATGTAGGTAAGGGTTATCTTGTTTGATGGCCTATTAAGGACAATGTTGCTATAGTGGGCAAAAAAGTCCGTGTATCTGTACCCAATGCTATAAATAAAGAAAAAATTCTTTTTATTTGCTTGAATCTCCTATTTTATGGCATGCTAGATTGAGGCATATAAATTACAAGTCTTTGCAAAACTTATATTCCTAAACTCAATTTGAAAGAAATTCATAAATGTGAGATTTATGTTGAGGCCAATTTCACAAAAGTTCATTTCACTTAATTTATCGAATTACAGAACCTTTAGGGTAATTCATAGCGACTTTTGTGACTTGAAAGTTGTGCCAGCAAGAGGCAGGAAAAAGTATTTTGTTACTTTTATTGATGAATGTACAAGATACTATTATGTGTATCTTCTAAACAGTAAGGATGAGGCAATAAATATGTTTCTAACATATAAATCAAAGTTGAGAATCAATTCGGCAAGAATATAAAGATTCTAAAATTCCGATCGAGGCGGAGAGTATGAATCAAAGAATTTACTGAGTTATGTGCTAAATTGGTATAATCCATTAAACTACATCACCATGTACTCCTTAGCAAAATGGGATTGCTGAACGGAAGAACATAACTTTGAAGGAGATAGTCAATTCCATGCTCGTAAGTTCTGGAGATTCAGAGAACTTGTGGGGAGAAGCTCTATTAACTGCAAATTATAACCTAAATAGAGTACCCCACAAGAAATGTGGTTTTGTACCATTTGAGTTATGGCATGGAAGGGCACCCTCCTACCATTACTCCAAAATATCAGGGTGCCTTGCAAAGGTATTAGCACCACTGCCTAAAAAGACTAAATTAGGAGAAAAAACAATGGACATATTCATAGGCTATGCCTTGAATAGCAGTGCTTATAAATTTTTGGTGCATAAATCAAAAATACCAGATATTCATGTAAATATGATTATCGAATGTAGAGATGTTGTGTTTTTTGAAGACATCTTTCTATACAAATGGAAAAAAGATAAGACTTCTGAAAAAAAAACATACGAGATGGGTTCAGAGACGAAAGCCCCAATGAACCAATTGATAATGTGAAAGTTGAACTAAGAAGAAGTCAGAGATCAATAATCTCAAATCATTTGGTCTGAATTTCAAGCATATGCTATTGAAAGCAAGTCTCAGACATTTAAAGAGGCTATGCCTAACCCAGAAGCACAAATGTGAAAAGAAGTTTTAAATAGCGAAATAGAATCCATCCTACGCAATCATACTTGGGAATTAACAAATTTGCCTCCTGATAGTAAACCAATTAGGAGTAAGTGAATTTTCAAAAGAAAATTAAAACTCGATGGATCTATCGATAAGTACAAGGCTAGATTAGTAGTCAAGGGTTATCGACAAAAGGAAGAATTTGACTACTTCGATACTTATTCACCAGTAACAAGAATAACTTCCATTCGGATGTTAATTGCAATTGCAGTATTGCACACTTAGATATTCATCAAATGGATGTCAAGACTGCATTCTTTAATGATGAATTAAATGAAGAAATATATATGGCGCAACCTAAAGGATTTATAGTGAAGGGCCAGGAACACAAAGTGTGTAAATTAGTAAAATCTTTATACGGTCTAAAATAAGCTCCAAAATAATGGCATGAGAAATTTGATATTGTCATGATCAAAGATGGATTCACTATCAATAAATGCGGATATGTTACATTAAAACAATTGGAGATGCATGTATCATTATTTGTCTATATGTAGATAACATGTTGATACTTGAGACTAATATTGAACTTATTAAGTCCACTAAAAGAATGTTATCCAACAATTTTGATATGAAGGATATGTGAGTTGCTGATGTAATTTTAAGAATTAAAATCACAAGAACACCAGATGGATTAGTCTATCTCAATCGGACTATGTGGATAAGATGATAGAAAGCTTCAAAGATCATAGGACAAAAGAGAATACAAATCCTTTTCTCTCACACATCCACCTTCGCAAGAATGCATGAACTGAAATACGATAGAGTATTCTCAGATTATCAGAAGTCTAATGTATTTAATGAATTGCACTAGACTCGATATTGCTTAAGCTGTAAGCAAATTAAGCAGATACACTAGTAACCCTAGTGATGATTATTGGACTGCCCTACTATAAGTATTAGGTTACGTATCACATACAAAGGTATATACTTTGAGATATGGACAGTATCATCATGTACTTGAAGGATACAGCGATGCCAATTGGATTGCAGATTTTGAAGAATCAAAATCAACTAGCGAATACATATATACTCTTAGAGGAGCAGCGATATCTTAAAAATCTTTCAAACAAACGTGTATTGCCCGATCTACAATGGAATCAGGATTTATAGCCTTAGATAAGGTTGGAGAAGAAGTAGAATGGCTTCAACAATTTTTGAAAGATATACCTTTATGGCCAAAGCCAGTGCCCGCCATATGTATTCCTAGCGATAATCAAGCATCGATATCTAGGGCACAAAATTTTATATATAACAATTAGTCTAGATATATTCGTCGTAGACATAATATCGTTAAACAGTTGCTCTCAAATGAAATTATCTCAATTGACTTTGTATCGTTAAAAGATAATTTAGCGGATCCGTTTAATAAAGGTTTAAGTGGAGAGCGTATAAACTGCACATCGAGGGGAATGGGTCTAAAAGCCTAACTTTACCGAGTCGGCTTAATGGAAATCTCACTTAGTGACTGGAGATCCCACGAACTAAGTTCAAGAGAAAAAACTAGTTATGATTGACTCTGCGAGTAAGCACTTATGAGCTTATCTCCATTTCATTCCTATGGTGCACCCAAGTGCTTTTTATAAATGGATTAAGGATAAGCTTAATGCTTTAAATGATGCCTATATCTTGTTATTAAAACAAGTGAGTAGAGCTGATTACTCTTAATAGGACGATCACCTATGCGAATATAGAATTGGTCGGCTCTTTGGGATCTCTATGGAGGCTATTATTCTTTAAAGATACTCTCTAAACCAAGAATGTTCAGGGCCAAAATGGATACAACCGAGAACCAAAGTTGATTTTGAAAAGTTACTGTGTGAAGCTTGTTTACTTGGCTTATACAAATGACTGACAGTTCAATACTTAGTTCACTGATTAGCCAGTAAGTGCGATAAAACTTTTGCTATGGAAGGTTCAAGACCTAGTTCACATATCCAGATGCAGTTTCTTTTCTAAAGTACCTTTTACTATAGAGTCAGTCTCTCTGTGTGTCAATTCCTTGAATCTTCATTCATTGTGGGAGATTGTTAGGAAAAAAGAAGAATTAAAATGTGAATCTTTGAGCTGATTAAAGCAAAATCTGTTAATGAAATCAGCCGGATAATGGTTGGAGTATGTTCTTCTTCGATTAGGGATGGATGTGGTATATTTACATGTTCAATTCCATTTTAGAATGAATGAGATATTCAAGTCTAAAGTTTGTCTAATTTAAAAGCTGAAGGGACTGAAGGTGCTCAAATATTTAGTCCCTGTTGGCCCAAGAGGTTACACTCTCTGTTTTTGTGTTTTGATGATGACAAACCAAATAAGAGCTATTTGGTACTAATGAATTTGTTCAAGATAAGTTTCAGGTTTTGTACCATGTTTGGAGACCATTGGCTTAGCTTTTGCAAGAACTTCTAAGTTTCACATAGCAAGGAAGGCAAATTGCACAATCAAGGAAGGATCATAGAAGAGAAGGCTCAAGCAAAGCATTGGATGGCTCAAAGACTTGAAGATTGCTCAAAGAGTATTTAATCATTGTATTTTTAGTTTTATAGTTTGTCAAAGAATAGTGGATAGGTTTGAAGCTCTATCACACACGTTTTGCGCACATGTTTATTCCAAAATGTTTTCTTATAATTTATACAAAAACGTTTTGTTTACAAGATTTGGCCTACAGATAAATATTTGTGTTTTATACAAATCTATGTTCAAAACTATTTTTATAAAAATCAAAATCCCTTTTATTTTCTCTTCAAAATCCTGATTTTTGACCTGAGCCAGTCGACTGTCCCAGTCGACCGTGGCTCTGGCTGTGCACGTATCTGTGTGCACGTTGTATCGGTCGACCGACCGGTCGACCGACTGTAAGCAACTTTGCTCTCGGTTAGATTGGGTCGACCGGGCGGTCGACCGCTGGCCTGCAACGGTCAAATATTTGAACGTGCGGTTGACCGACCGGTCGACCGACAGAGCCGTTTGAACAGTAACGGGCATTTTTTTCTGAGCTGTTTATTTTTGTCTTTTTCTCACTTAAGTGAGTTTAAATGACCTGTTTTGGGTTTAATACATTCTGATTAGCCTTAAAAATGTTTTATCTTCTAACCCTAGCCCTCTCCTATAAATAGGGGTGTTTGGGGAGAGATTGTTTTACCTAATCATTACAAGAAAAATTCAAAAGTTTAAGGCATTCAAAAGAGCTTGATTTCTTGATTTTTGTGCTAAAATTCTCTCTCATTTTCTGAAGTGTTTTCAAGAATTCTCTGATTTTATTTTCTTTTCTCTTTACACACAAGAGCTTCATTCCTACTCAATATTCTCTAAGGACCTTTGTAAGGGAAGAGATATTTGAAAGAGAGAGTTTGTGGTCTTTTGACTACCAAGGAAATTACTTGTACTTGAGATTGTGGAGTTGGGTACTCCATTGTATTTGTGATCTTTGTGATAGTGGAAGTAGCTAGAATCCTTCTGGGGAAGGCGGGGAGTAGAGCTGGGTGCTCGAACCTCGATAACATATCTTTGTATTTGCGATTGGTTTACTTTTCTTTGTCATTACTTATTGCTTGAGATTGTCATTGCCATATTCATTTTCATTCATATTGTCAATCATTATCCCATACAACAAGGTTGCATTGCGCACCTCTAACTCATTTTACGAGGAAGCCGGAGGAAGGAGTTCAGAGCCCTTAATAGGGAATTCGGCTCTTAGTCTTGTTTTGGAAGATTGTTGCATTACATTTGCATCATATTTTTAAATTGCTCTTTGATTAGCATCATCACCTATTCACCCCCCTCTAGGTGATTTTCAGTCCCACATTGGATATGAGGTGAAAGTTTGAAGTGTTTAAATAGAGGAAAAAAGGAACAAAGGGTGTGCGCCTTAAGTATTTGGAGTTTTCGCGCGTGATTGGGGGAAAACCATGCCCACACGCGCGCCGCCCGACCGGCTCGACAACAGCACTGGAGCTAGGGCTATGGTCCGGGTATAGGCGTGGGCGTGGAATCCAACCCGGCTCGGTTCTTTTTGAACCAGGCCACACGGGTTTGGTGCTACATCGGGTCTCGACCCCTCTCTGCTACTCGTGCGCTGTGCTGCAACGGTTGGAAGGAACTGCTGCAGCGGTTTCTATTTGGAATGAACAGTTGCAACGGTTTAGACAGAGCTATTGCAACCGCTCAGACTCCAAATAATAGATTTGTCCCTTTAATGGACTCCTAGGAGCACTATAAATAGCGCTCCTTTACGTCATTCTAAAATAAATAGAAGCACAATCATTCTATCTTCTCCCTCTTAAGTTTTTAGATCTGAACGAAGTCAGTCTGAAAAGTAAGATTTTTTAAGAAAAATATGAAATAAGATTCAGTCTGAAAGAAGGCACAGAAAATTCAACAGATTCTTAAATAGAATTGTTGTTTGAATCTGTGACTTCCTAAGATAAATATTCTTCTCTCTCCCTCCTTTCTCTACAGTGGATAATATTCTAAAGTTAAGACAAATATTCACCCTGAAATTTGTTTTTTCCTGCTGCATTGAATTCTTGTGAAGGTACTGATTAGCTACTACTCACCATATGGTGATTTGGTAGTGCTATCCAAATACCATGAAGGAGTGTTGTATCTTGGGAGACTAGCGTCCAGTAACCCATCAGCACCGTAGCGGGGGACATAATTATCTTAAGGAGATCCGCTACAAGCGACCTCACTCCATTACTATATAAGTAAACTAACATTCTTTATATAGAGGTTATATTGAACTATTGTATATAACAATGATTAGTTGTCAGATCTATTCCTGACTCTAACACTTAGGAGATGATGCACCACGCGATATTGTCGAGAAAAGCGATATGGTGGTTAGACTCTCTAATGGCTCGACATTGAAGTAGAGGAACATCAGACAAGCTAAAGAGAAACATAATTTTTATCGGACAGCTTGTGAACGGAGGGATGAAGACCACCTTCAATGGTGAAGTATACAAGATCGCCGAAGGTGCCATGGTGATGACCCATGGAAGAAGAAAGGTACTCTCTATATGTAATCGGGCTTAGGGGCATCAATTTCAGTTGCTCTGTCAGAGGTGGATGTCAGGGTGTGGCATCAGAGACTTGGGTATATAAACAAGAAGGGAGTGAAGGTGATGCTTGATTAGTATCCAATATTGCATATTTTACATCATAACTCCCATGCATATTACAAAAATATGTGATTTTTACTCCTCTTCTCTACATATTTGCAGGTACACACTTAATGGAGAGATATCCAAATAATCACTTAAATAACACTAATTAAGTGATTAATCCATGATTAAGATAAAGCCAAATTCAAATCCAGATCTAGAGAGATCCGCGCGCCAATTGGAGAATCCAAGTATACCACGTGGCTAACAACCTTGTAACAGATCTCCACCAGAAAATCTGGGCTCAACGGCCCAGATCGCGCGGCGATCCCGCGGCAATCCGCGGCAGATCTAGGCCGTTGAGATCCCAGATTTTGTGGCAACAAACTTGATCTCGAAGATTCTCTCTTGGGCCTATAAATACCTCACTTGGACCTGCGTACAAAAACTGATCAGAGAAGAGAGAGAGATTAGTGAATAGCTTGTAATTTTGCTAGGTTTTGTTTAGGATTTTTAGCTCTCTATGATCTTCTCCTCCCTAGATTTCATTGCAAGAGAGAGTTGTAAGAGAGAGAGAGCTTGTATCATCAAGAAGTGACACTTGGAGCTATACAAGGATTGATCCATTCTCTACTTCTCTACTTGAGCTTGATTCTAGTTTACTTGCTTTATTACTTGCTTTGTTTACTTCTTGCAATTTACTTCAAGCTTTGTTTTAGTTCTTTAATGGCTTTTAGCTAATTTCTTCTCCATGTACTAGTTTACCACTAGCTTAGCTTTCTTCACTAACTCATGGGTGATTGCTTAATTTCATCTAGCAAGTTGTATGATCTTCTCTTCTCCGATGGTTAAACCACCGTCTTGCAAGTGAGAAAGCAATTAGATCAACACGCGAGACGAATCCTACGCCGATGGAGTGACAACATTAGGCAAGCATTCGCTATCAAGGAGTCTAGTAAGTCTTGGCAAGCTAGCAAGGTAAGCTAGTCATGGATCTATTCTTTCTTTAAGTTTTCTTTCCTTCTCTTGTGAATACCACATCCACTTCTTGATTTCTTTTCCCACAATTTCCACCATGAACATAGCCATCCTTTCCTTAGTTTCTTTTTCACTTAAGTTTATAAGCAAGAGAAGAATACTCGTTTGTTCACTTCACTACCACACGTAAAGCTTCCATCGCGAGCTCTCCCTGAGATTCGACTCGGTATAGTCCTATACTATAACGGAGACAAGAAGGGTACATCAAATACATTCTTATACACATAATAAGTACACCTTTTTCGTCTAATCAATTTTTGGCGCCGTTGCCGGGGAGAGCAACGTATTTTTTTGGTTTAAAGTGAAGTACTAAACGATTCTTCTTCTCTGTTTGCAGGTTACAGGTAAAGCAACAGGAAAATATTCATTGCAGTAACATACAAGTGGACCTGGGACTCTGCTCAAGAAAGCAGAGCCCAGGATCCCTCCAAATTGCCGCGGATCCACGGCAATTTGCCGTGGGAACGCGGCAATAAGGAGTTCACTACTCACCAATTTTCTGCAGGGCCTCTGGTTCTGTAAAATACATCTGTTTCTATACTTTATTTCCTGTATTCTGCATCCTACTCCTGCTTAATTAAAAAATAGTAAAAAGTTGGGTGAATTGTTAAAAAATTGTTTAGACACTTGCATTTTAGGCACGTGTCTTTTCAATTCTTTACTTTTACTGTTGAAGAGTGCTGGAGGCAAGGTACGTGTTTGCATTGCATTTAGACTAGGACAAACTCCTTGCTTGATTTTCATGCTTTGAGTGTATCCTAGCTATATTTCTTGTACACTTGCACAATTCAATTCTAAGGGCATACCGGTAAATAAGATAAGGTGGGGGAGGTCATTACCCTTTCCTTAGCCCGAAAACCACAACCCAAGCACTCACTAACCCAAGCCTAATTTAATAAAAAAAGTAGACGTTGGCCCTAGGGACATCTCGGACTCAATTAGGAGATTTTCCTAAGGGGGAAAAGTGTTGGAATTTAACTCTTGCAAAATCGGTGTCTAGGAAAGGGGTTGAGGGCCGAAAGCCCGAAGGTTGCTGGTTACTTAATTAAGGAACGTCTTCGGACGGAAAACCTCCCACCAACCTTACCCTTCCCTGGCTGATTAGCTTGTGGTTAGAGTCTACACTAAACCTCCCGTGGACAGTCTATCAGTTAAGGTCGTCTAGGTCTAAGTCTACCCTAACTTAGGTTAGAATTTTTTCTTTCTTTTGTTTGTTTGTTTGTTTGTTTTTGTTTGTGATTGTGTGATATGGCTTACAATTACAATTCTTTCCATCCATATGTCACACACACTCCATATTCGGATAATTCCAACCCGGTGTTTTATAATATGCACCAACAACATACACCGGGTTGGCCTTATCCGAATCAATACGACCCATACACCCCATCTAATGATTATAATGTCCAAAATAATTTCAACTCTTCATCGAGTCATTGGGGATTCACTTACCCCGAGTCAAATTTTCAAAATCCTTGTCCACAATATTCATTTCCCGAGTCCACGTCATACACTCCTTTTTCTGAGCCTCCATTTGAAGACAAATCTGACTTATTAAGGAGTTTAGAAGCTAATTTACAGAGAGCTGAGCAAACACTTCCAGAACCATTTCCCTCTCCAGTTCCACAGTATTTTCAAGAGTCTTACTCAGTTCCACCATTTCCTAATGAACAACCATTTGTCATGGAAACGAGTAAAGATTTCTTGTGTGAGTCCACTCTTCCATCACCACACATTTTTGACTCACACTATTCACAAACTTTCAAAGTCAAGATTCCTATACTCCCATTTTAGAACAATCATTTGAAGATACATCAATTCTAGAAAAGAGTATATACATCTTGCAAGAGTCTATGTTACAATATCAAAAATCACATGCCAAGTCTATCAATAGTGTGAAAGAACAATTGGATAACCTTCTTAGGAAAGAGGAAACTCTATCCTATCAACATTTGACTAATCCAGTTATACCACACTCTATTGATATGACTCAAGACTCTTGTCATCTTGGAAATCCAAATTCAATTTCAGCACAATTACCTGAACTTGTCCACATTTCTGATCCAATTGACGTTTTGGCAAGTTTTCCTTTTCATGAAATTGAACTTGACCATGATCCTGAACTTTCACTTGATGATTCCAATCTACTTCCTGATTCAATCATGACTTCCATATCCTTACCTGATTTCAATCCATTTCCCAAGTCAGAATTAGATCCATTTCCTATCCATTGTGAAATTGAATCACCAATCTTTTTTGATGATCACATTGAACTTGACCAATTCTACACTTCTGAAAATTCCATTGATAAATTGGCAAGTTCTCCACATTTTATTGAACTACATGAGAAATGTGATCTTGAACCCAAACTCAGTGATTCAATTCTTTTTCCTTATTCCATAATGGCTCCGGTATCTTTACCTCACATCAATCTTTTCCCGGAGTCAATCTTGGATCCTTTCACAATTCACAATGAAGTTGAATCATCCATCTTTGAGGATCATATTGAACTTGCCCAATTCTACACTTTTGAAGATTCTATTGACATTTTGGCAAGTTCTCCATCTTGTGGAATTGAACTCAATGAGAAATGTGACCTTGATTTTCTTGATCTCTTTACTTCTGAAACTGATTGTACAATTATTAAGGAAGATGTTGACTTAAGTTTTGAAGAATTGTACGGTGATGAGCTTGAATTTCTTAAAATTGGAAGTAAAGAGATATCACCCATATTAGGTCACATCCCATTGTTGGACAATGATTGTGGACTTGAGTCTTCATTTCTTGACTTGGACACAATTTCTGACCTCACTTCGACTCCTGAACCGTCACTTGACTTAAGTCACATTTCTGAGTCAGTATTCATTCCTGTCCTTCCAGAATCCAAGTCAACTGTTATATCATTTCATGCACCATTTTGGACAAGGATCTTGATAAATTTGACTCTGAAATTATTAGGAAAATCTTAAAATTAGATGGGGTCATGTATATAATAAAAATCTTCCATGCATACATCATTCTTGTGGGTCATATTTATGAAATTTTTGGTGGGTTCCTGAAAACCCAAAGAAAAGATGATTGGGCTGCCTTTCGTGGACCAATCAGACCACCACCGGAACCACCACCTTAAGGTAATTTGTTCCTTCCCTTTCCATTTTGTTTCATGCATACATATATCATGATGCATTGAGGACAATGCATGAAATAAGTGTGGGGGAGGGTTTACTAACATAGAGTTTTTAGATTTTCTTTCTTTTACATTTCTTTTAGAAAAAATAATAATAATAAAAAATAAAAAATAAAAATAAAAAAAAATAAAAATAAAAAAATAAAAACTTTTTGAAATAAGAGACAAAGTTTTGTTCTATTTTTAAGAAAATTAAGATGTATCTTAGAAATTAAGAAAGCCTTAATTATGACATCTTAAACATAGTTGAAGTAATAGATCTTGTTTGAGATTATAGGCTAAGTAAGAAAAATTGGTGAGATATTTTTATCTTGAATTTTTTGCCTTAGATAATATGCACTTTACACTTACACATTTCTTGGGATGGAGACAAAGACCAAAAATGCCATAAAAAAAAAAAGAAAAAAAAATATATATATATATAAATAAAAGATCACTTATTAAGCTGGATAACTATGCCTCAAGAAGCATGGTTACTCACGCCTAACGGTGATCTCACTTATTAAGCTGGGAAATTGTGCCTCAAGAAGCATAATTACTCACGCCTAACGGTGATCATAATAAATAATCCCCTTTAGTTTCGTGGCCTTTTCTACTCGAGACCTTAAACCCGAGGGATGTTTTCTCATCCGGTGCCCTAAGACCGTCTGGTTTGGGAGTCATCGGTTAAAGGCTCGCTACAAGGGTAGACTAGAAAGCCTAAACTAAGGGAAGAAAAAAGCATAAAAAAAAAGTATATATAAATAAATAAATGGCTTTATGGTTAGAGTTGAAATCCCAGAAATCTTCACTTACACGGTGTGCATATTATCTAGGTTTTATGAAAGATAAAATATTCAATCCAATTTTGAATTCTTACCTTAATTAAAAGCAAGATCTTGCATGGATACTAAGTTTAAGGAAGAATAATTATAGGTGGACTTATGACCTAGGATCACTTATATTTTTGCAAAAATAGTTCGTAAACATGTCTCTTATTCAAAATGCGTTTTCAAAATACTAACATTTGTCTTCTTTCTTTATGGATTTTGTGGGTGTAATCCGCTGAAAACCCTCAGGAGACAACACTCCTCCTCTAGGGTAACCTAGAGGTTTAACGGCTTGTTGCACATGCTCAGTGCAATCGCGTCACCTGCGAAAGTGGTGTAATAAATTGGTAGTTTAGATTTTCTTTTTCTTAGTTTTGCTCGGGACGAGCAAAAGAATAAGTGTGGGGGTGTGATTAGTATCCAATATTGCATATTTTACATCATAACTCCCATGCATATTACAAATAAATATGTGATTTTTACTCCTCTTCTCTACATATTTGCAGGTACACACTTAATGGAGAGATATCCAAATAATCACTTAAATAACACTAATTAAGTGATTAATCCATGATTAAGATAAAGCCAAATTCAAATCCAGATCTAGAGAGATCCGCGCGCCAATTGGAGAATCCAAGTATACCACGTGGCTAACAACCTTGTAACAGATCTCCACCAGAAAATCTGGGCTCAACGGCCAGATCGCGCGGCGATCCCGCGGCAATCCGCGGCAGATCTAGGCCGTTGAGATCCCAGATTTTGTGGCAACAAACTTGATCTCGAAGATTCTCTCTTGGGCCTATAAATACCTCACTTGGACCTGCGTACAAAAACTGATCAGAGAAGAGAGAGAGATTAGTGAATAGCTTGTAATTTTGCTAGGTTTTGTTTAGGATTTTTAGCTCTCTATGATCTTCTCCTCCCTAGATTTCATTGCAAGAGAGAGTTGTAAGAGAGAGAGAGCTTGTATCATCAAGAAGTGACACTTGGAGCTATACAAGGATTGATCCATTCTCTACTTCTCTACTTGAGCTTGATTCTAGTTTACTTGCTTTATTACTTGCTTTGTTTACTTCTTGCAATTTACTTCAAGCTTTGTTTTAGTTCTTTAATGGCTTTTAGCTAATTTCTTCTCCATGTACTAGTTTACCACTAGCTTAGCTTTCTTCACTAACTCATGGGTGATTGCTTAATTTCATCTAGCAAGTTGTATGATCTTCTCTTCTCCGATGGTTAAACCACCGTCTTGCAAGTGAGAAAGCAATTAGATCAACACGCGAGACGAATCCTACGCCGATGGAGTGACAACATTAGGCAAGCATTCGCTATCAAGGAGTCCAGTAAGTCTTGGCAAGCTAGCAAGGTAAGCTAGTCATGGATCTATTCTTTCTTTAAGTTTTCTTTCCTTCTCTTGTGAATACCACATCCACTTCTTGATTTCTTTTCCCACAATTTCCACCATGAACATAGCCATCCTTTCCTTAGTTTCTTTTTCACTTAAGTTTATAAGCAAGAGAAGAATACTCGTTTGTTCACTTCACTACCACACGTAAAGCTTCCATCGCGAGCTCTCCCTGAGATTCGACTCGGTATAGTCCTATACTATAACGGAGACAAGAAAGGGTACATCAAATACATTCTCTCCAAAGAAAAGCTGTCGGGGTTGACTTCTATTGAACTAGACTTATGTGAAAGCTGTGTCTACAGGAAACACAAGCGAGTCAGTTTCTCAACGTGAGAAAGACTCTGAAGGCAGAGAAGTTTGAATTAGTGTATACCAATGTTTGGGTATCAATTTTAGTTGCTTCGTCGGAGGCTAATGCTAGGGTGTGGCATCAAAAACTTGGGTATAGCGAGAAGGAAATGAAGGTGATGCTCTCTAAAGAAAAGCTACCGAGGTTGACATCTGTTGAACTAGACTTCTGTGAAGACTGCGTCAACGGGAAGCAGAAGTGATTCAGTTTCTCAACGATAAGGAAGACAATGAAGGCAGAGAAGTTGGAGTTGGTGCATACTATTGTTTGGGGGTAAGACTTCAGTTTCCTTTCTCGAAGGCTCATTGTATTTTATGACCTTCATCGATGATTCTATTAGGAAGGTCTGGGTGTATTCTTGAAACACCAGTCGGATGTGTTTGAGATGTTTAAGAAATGGCTAGCCCAAGTCAAGAATGAATTAGGTTAGAAGCTTAAGTGCTTGAAGTTCGACAACGGGGGCGAATCTGCGATGACAGATTTGAAAAGTTCTACGCAAGTCGCGGAATTCAAGGAGTGAAGACGGTTCTCGAAAACTCTCGTCAAAATAGAGTGGTGGATCACATGAAAATGACTTTTTCAGAGCATGCCCAGGGCACGTGGATATACGCTGGTTTGCCCAAGCAGTTCTAAACAGATACAGTCAGCACAACAGTGTATCTGATCAATAGAGGACCCTCAGTGCCTCTGAACTATGGGATTCCTGAGGATACAGGGACCGACAAAGAGGTAAACCTGAATCACCTACATACATTTGATCGTATCTCTTATATCCATATTAAGCTAAGTCATAGGAGCAAGTTGGACCCAAAGTCTAGAAGGTGCATCTTTATTGGATACGAAACTGATGAATACGACTATTATTTCTCAGATCCCGAGGAACGCAAAATCCTTAGGCATAAGGATGTGGTTTTCAACGAGCAGAAGATGTACAAAGACTTGTAGACGAAGAGGAGCAATTCGGTGAATGATCCCAGAGTGGCACCTCGGAGCACTCTCGAGCAGCAGGATATTGAGGACTTGGAGTTTGACGAACTTAAAGATGCTCCTGCAGACAAAGGTTTAGAACATTCCCGATGTGGAATCCTGAGTAGCATCTCTGACCCCCCCCAAAAAAGATTGAGCTGAGGTGCTCAACCAGGTAGACGAAGGCTCCAGAAAAATATTCTCCTGCCTTACACTATCTATTATTGACTGACAGTAACGAGCCAGAGTGTTATGAGGAGGATTCAGGTGGAAGCCAAGGCCGAGTGTGAGCTTGCTATGGATGATGAGTGAGCAACTTTCATGGAGAACCAAACATGGGATTTGATTGAACTGCCAGAGAGTAAACATGCCCTGTATAACAAATGGGTCTACCAACTGAAAGAGAGTGATGGTACCATGAGGTACAACGTAAGGCTAGTTGTGAACTGGTTTCAACAACGAGAAGGTATAGTCTTCAACGAGATTTTTTCTTCAGTTGTGAAACTTACTACTATTAGATCTGTGCTCAATATTATGACAGCAGAGGCTTTACATCTGGAATAGCTAGATGTTAAGACCGCGTTCCTTCATGGAGATTTGGAGAACATTTACATATTGTAACCATAGAGGTATATCATGTCTGGGAAGGAGCAGTTGGTTTGCAAGCTAAAAAAAATCTTTATGGCTTGAAACAGGCTTTGAGGCAGTGGTATTTGAAGTTTGACAGATTTATGATGAGCAGTGATTTCACAAAACTGGAGGCTGATCATTGTTGTTACTCCAAGTGATTTAAGAATTCCTATATCATGCTACTGTTGTATGTAGATGATATGCTTGTTGTTGGGTCCAGCATGAAGGAGATTGTGAAGCTTAGGGCCATTTTGGTGGAAGAATTCTCAATGAAGGACTTAGGTCCTATGAGAAAAATTCTTAAAATGAGAATCAACAAAGAGAAAAAGAGATAGTTGAAAGTGTCACAGTCCGAGTACGTGAAGAAGGTGCTGAAGAGTTTAACAGGGTAGATGTTAAACCTGTGAACATTCCACTCAGAGGTCACTTGAAGCTCTTAGAGGACATACTCTGACAACAGAAGATAAGAAAACTCTCATGTTGGAGGTGTCATATGCATCAGCTATGGGCAGCCTGATGTATGCTATGGTCTGCACGGGATCAGGCATTACTCAAGTCATGGAAGTTGTCAGCAGATACATGAGTAACCCCGGGAAGGAGCACTTGAGAGCTATGAAGTGGATTCTGAGATATCTGAAGGGTAGTTCAACTATGACATTGTGCTATAGAGGCACAAAAGTTTAGCTACTGGGATATGTTAACTCCAACTCTGCGGTGATGTAGACAGTCGGAGGAGTACCACTGGTTATATCTTCACCTTGGGAAGTGGAGCTGTGAGCTGGATGTCGAGGCTGTAGAAGATAGTTTCTCTGTCGACAATAGAGACCAAGTATGTCGCAGCAATAGAAGCTTGCAAGGAGCTAATATGGCTGAATGATTTTTTGAAGGATCTCGAGAAGAAGCAAGAGACTCTGTATGTCACTGCATAGTGACAACCAGAGCGCGATTGTTGCAAATAATGCGGTCAAAAAAAGAGACTGTTGAAAGTATCATAGGCCGAGTACGTGAAGAAGGTGCTAAAGAGTTTTAACAGGCTATATGCTAAACTTGTGAATATTTCACTCAGAAGTCACTTGAAGCTTTCAGAGGCACAGACTCCAACAACAGAAGATGAGAAGTCACTAATGTTAGAGGTGTCATATGCATCAGTTGTGGGCCATCTGAAGTATGTTATGGTCTGCACGAGCCAGACATTGCTCCAGTAATGAGAGTTGCTAGTAGATACATGAGCAACCCCGGGAAGGTGCACTTGAGAGCTGTGAAGTAGATTCTGAGGTATCTGAAGGGTAATTCAAATATGGCATTGTGCTATGGAGGCACAAAAGTTCAACTACTGAGATATATTGACTCTGACTTTGCGGGTGATGTAGATAGTCAGAGGAGTACTACTGGGATATGTTCACCTAGGAAATGGAGCTGTGAGCTGGATGTCGAGGCTGCAGAAGATAGTTACCCTATCGAAAATAGAGGCCAAGTATGTCGCAGTAACAGAAGCTTGTAAGGAGCTGATATGGCTGGATGATTTTTTGTAAGAGTGATTGTTATTCATTTTTGCATATTTTACCACATCCATACCATGCATATTGCAAATAAAAATGTGATTTTAATCCTTTTCTCTCTATTTTTGCAGGTCCATATTCTAATTGAGAAAAGGCCCAAAATCCCTTTAATTATCAAAAATTAAAGGAAAATAAATCAAAGCCCAAAAGAGAGCCCAAAAGTTGAGGCCAGAATCTGGAGAAATCCACGCGCCAATTCAAACTTCCAGAAGGACCACGTGGCTAACAACCTACGAGATATGCGCAACAGAAATCTCGGCCCCAACGGCCTTGTAACTGCCGCATATCTACAGCAACTGCCGCAGATCTGCGGCAGTTACAAGGCTGTTGAGCCCGGGATTTTCTCCAACAACCCAGGTTCTAGAGACTTCTTTCTGAGGCTATAAATACACCACCAGGGCCTTCGCAAGAGGAGAGAGGAGAGAGGAGAGATTAGAGGATAGAGCTTGTATTTTGTAGGTTTTTTTCTAGGATTTAGTGCTCTAGGTCTTCTTCTTCCTCCCTAGAAATTCTGCAAAGAGATAGATTGTAAGAAAGAGAAAGCTTGTGTAAACCAAGGAGTGACAACTTGTGAAGTAAGGATTAATCCATTCTCTTTTCTCTTCTATTGCATTTTCTAGTATTCACTTGCTTTCTTTAATTCAAGCTTTACTTTCATTGCACTTTTATTCATGCATTGCTTTTCTTTTCTTATGGCTAGCTAACTTCTTCTAACATAACTAGCTAACCACTAACTTTGCTAACTACTAACTCTTGGGTGATTGCTAATCTTTCATCTTGCAAGTTGTTGAGTCTTTTTTATCCCCGATGGGTTACTTTCATGCTTGAAAAGTTCTTGTTGTAATTCAATATGATTCATGTGTGCCTCATTTAGAGCCTTGTCTTTAGAACAAGTGCCTTGATGGAACATGGAGATGGATCACCAACCATATGCTATTTGTTGTACAACTTCTTTACTTCCATTAATGAATGCTGTATCTTCTTCCTTAGCATCCCTTGAGTGTCGCTCTTTGATTCCACCATTGAAAGTCTATCTTGTAGGCCTATGACATCTATGAGGCTACAAGACAAGTCCAAGAATGATCACCGTCATCCAAGTGGGAAAGCAACTAAACCAACACGCAAGACAAACATATGCCGATGAATCAACATGAGGCACGCATCACCATCACGGAGTTTAGTAAGTTTAGCAAATTAGTAAGGTTAGCTAGTCATGATTTTCTCCATCCTTAAATCTTTTATAAAGTTTTCTTTCCTTTAGTTTAATTCCAAAGCAAATCTCTTCTTTGATTTCTTTTCATTTTCCATCATGCACAAATCCACCAATTCTTTTACTTCTTTTTCCAATTCTTTTACATTCTTTAAAAACAAAGAAGAACCTTCGTTTTCTATCTTCACAACGAACCGTAATGCTTCCATCGCAAGCTCTCCCTGAGGATTCGACCCGTATAGCCACTGCTACTACGGTGATTTGGAAAGGATACATCAATCATTTTAAATACATTGTGGAGTGATCAAGCACCTAAGGTT
The DNA here is from genome assembly GCA_038442645.1 of Agave tequilana. Taxonomy (NCBI): domain Eukaryota; kingdom Viridiplantae; phylum Streptophyta; class Magnoliopsida; order Asparagales; family Asparagaceae; genus Agave; species Agave tequilana. The sequence goes on along the minus strand of JAVJIF010024362.1, from coordinate 20,292 downwards.
GACTCTAAACCTTCTCTCTTTTGTTGAATATCTGTGCAATATATCCACACTATCCTTTTCCCAATCAAATTTTTGGCGCCGTTGCCGGGGAGAGCAACGGTTTTTGATTTCAAGTGAAGAACTAAACGAATTTTTCTCTGTTGCAGGTTACAGGTGAAGAAATAGGAAAATTTGCATTGCAGTGACATATAAGTGGCTCTGGGCCTCTGCTCTTGAAAGCAGAGACCAGTAGCTCTCTGAATTGCCGCGATTCCACGGCCAAAGCCGTGGATCTGCGGCAAGGAGGAGTGAACTACTGACCAAATTTCTGCAGGGTTGCTTGCTCTGTATAATACATCTGCTGCAATACTTAAATTCTTGTATGCTTCACCATACTCCTGTTACTAATAATCAACAGTAAAAAGTGGTTGAAACGTTAAAAATTGATTAGACATTTGCATTTCTAGGCACGTGTCTTTTCAATTCATTTACTTTTACTGTTGAAGAGTGCTGGAGCAAGGTACGTCTTGCATTGCATATAGACTAGGAATCATCTCTTGCTAGATTTTCATACTTTGAGTGAATCCTAGTTATATATCTTGTACACTGGCACAATCCAATTTTAAGGGCACTAACCCATAAATAAGATAAGGTGGGAGATTTCATTACCCTTTCCTTAGCCCAAAAACCACCATCCCAGCACTCACTAACCTAAGCCTAATTTAAAAAAAAAATAGACGTTTGCCCTAGGGACATCTCGGACTCACTTAGGAGATTATCCTAAGGGGAAAAAATGTTGGAATTTGACTCTTGCAAAATTAGTGTCTAGGAAAGGGATTGAGGGCCGAAAGCCCGAAGGTTGATGGTTATTTAATTAAGGAACATCTCTGACGGAAAACCTCCCAACAACCTTGCCCTGACCTGGCTGATTAGCTTGTGGTCAAAGTCTACATTAAACCTCCCATGGACGGTCTAATCAGTTAGGAGTTGTCTAGGTCATAGGTCTACCCTAACTTAGGTTAGAATTTTTTTTCTTTTTTGTTTGTTTATTTGTTGTTTCTTTTTGTTTGTATTTCATTGTGTGATATGGCTTATAATAATAATTTTTTCAACTTCAATAATAATCCATATTACACACCGACTTCATTTTCGGATATTACCAACCCGGCATATCATAACTTTGACAAACCTAGTGTGCCGGATTGGTCTTATCCGAATCAATATGACCCATACCCCCATCTAATAACTATAATTTCCATAATTATTTCAACTCTTTACCGAGTCAGTGGGGATTCACCTACCCCGAGCATAATTTCCAACCACCTTGTCCTCCTTCTCCACCCAGTCCACAATATTTTCAAGACACAGACTCAATTCCACCAGTCCAAAACAGAACACCATCAATTTTGGAAATTAGTATGCGTGAGTCCAAACAAAAATCACCAAATCCAATGGACTCACAATTTCACCACCAGTTCCAAAACAATACTTCATCTTTGCAACAAAATGATGAACCTATCAATTATGTAAAGATGCTTGAAGACATGACTCAGGCTCAAAATGCTCATAATCGTGACATAGATATAATGGTCGAAAGTCTTCGTTCTTATCGTTCGACTATTTCTAATGTCACTAACCATTCTGTCAGAGCCAAAGAGTCATGTTGTTTTGGAAATCAAGATTCTTTTTCAGCACGCTCATTTGAACTTGTCCAAACTTCAAATTCCATTGACATTTTGACAAGTTTTCCTTTTCCTGAAATAGAACTTGAAAATGAATATGATCTTGAACCCCAACTTAGTGATTCAATTCTTCTTCCTGATTCAATAATGACTCCGGTGTCTTTACCTGACTTCAATCTTTTCTCGGAGTCGACATTGGATCCTGCCCCAATTCATAATGAAGTTGAATCACCCATCTTTGAGGATCATATTGAACTTGACCAATTATACACTTCTGAAGATACTATTGACAAATTGGCAAGTTTAAATTTTGACCTGAGTTTTGAAGAGTTGTATGGAGAGGAGCTGGAATTACTTAATATTGGAAGTAAAGAGATATGTGACCTAGATTCTCACATCTGTGATCCAGTTCAACTTTCTGAATCAATATTGACTCCTGTTTTATCATCAAACTTGAGTAATATTTTAGAGTCAGTTCTGATTCCTCCACCTATCATTCTTGAACTGGAATCACCCATATTAGGTCACATTCCATTGTTAGAAAATACATGTGGACTGGAGTTTCAACTTCTTGATTTGGACCCAATTCCTGAACTCATTTCGACTCCTGAACCTTTACTTGACTTAAGTCACCTTCCTGAGTCGGTATTAGTTCCTGTCCTTCCTGAGTCCAAGTCAACCGTTCTATCATTTCATACACCATTCTGGAACGAGGTGGTTGACAAATTTGACTCTGAAATTAGTTATGGAAAATGGAAATTAGATGGGGTTAAATACTTAATAAAGATCCTTCATGGATTTATATTTTTAGTGGGTTATATTCATGATATTTCTGGTGGGTTCCTCCGAACCCAAAGCAAAGTTGATTGGGCCACATTTCGTGGACCAATCAGGCCGCTACCGGAACCACCACCTTGAGGTAATTTTTTCCGTCCCTCTCTATTTGTTTCATGCATACATATATCACGATGCATTGAGGACAATGCATGAGAGAAGTGTGGGGGAGGGTTTACTAACATAAAGTTTTTAGATTTTCTTTCTTTTACACTTCTTTTAAAAAAAAAAAACTTTTTGAAATAAGAGACAAATGTTTTGATCTATTTTTAAGAAAATTAAGATGATCTTAGAAATTAAGAAAGCCTTAATTATGACATCTTAAACCTAGTTGAAATAATGGATATTGTTTAAAATTATAGGCTAAGTAAGAAAAATTGGGGAGATATTTTTATCTTGAATTTTTTGCCTTAGATAGTATGCACTTCACACTTACTCATTTTTGGGATGGAAACAAAGACCAAAAAGGCCATAAAAATATAAAAAAAAAAGAAAAAAAAGAAAAAATATATATGATAAAACATCACTTATTAAGCTGGATAATTGTGCCTCAAGAAGCATGATTATTCACGCCTAACGGTGGTAAAGGAAATAAATAATCCCCTTTAGTTTTGTGGCCTTGTTTACTTGAGACCTTAAACCCGAGGGATGTTTTCTCATCTGGTGCCCTAAGACCATCTGGTTTGGGAGTCATCGGTTATAGGCTCGTTACATGGGTAAACTAGAAAGCCTAAACTAAGGGAAGAAAAAAAAAGAAAGTATATATAAATAAATGGCTTGATGGTTAGAGTTGAAATCCCAGAAATTTTCACTATCACAATGTGCATACTATCTAGGTTTTATGAAAGATAAAATATTCAATCCAATTTTGAATTCTTACCTTAATTGAAGACAAGATCCTGCATGGAGACTAAGTTTAAGGAAGAATGATTATAGGTGGACTTATGACCTTAGATCACTTATATTTTTGCAAAAATAGTTCAAAAACATATCTCTCTTTCAAAATGAATTTTAAAACACTAACATTTGTCTTCTTTCTTTATGGATTTTGTGGGTGCAATCCGCTGAAAACCCTCAGGAGACAACACTCCTCCTCTAGGGTAACCTAGAGATTTAACGGCTTGTTGCACGTACTCAGTGCAATCGTGTCACCTACGAAAGTGGTGTAATAATCTAGTTAGGATTTTCTTTTTCTTTCTTTTTTGCTCGAGGACGAGCAAAAGCTAGGTATGGGGGTGTGATTGTTATTCATTTTTGGATATTTTACCACATCCATACCATGCATATTGCAAATAAAAATGTGATTTTTAATCCTTTTCTCTCTATTTTTGCAGGTCCATATTCTAATTGAGAAAAGGCCCAAAATCCCTTTAATTATCAAAAATTAAAGGAAAATAAATCAAAGCCCAAAAGAGAGCCCAAAAGTTGAGGCCAGGATCTGGAGAAATCCACGCGCCAATTCAAACTTCCAGAAGGACCACGTGGCTAACAACCTACGAGATACGCGCAAAAGAAATCTCGGCCCCAACGGCCTTGTAACTGCCGCATATCTACAGCAACTGCCGCAGATCTGCGGCAGTTACAAGGCTGTTGAGCCCGGGATTTTCTCCAACAACCCAGGTTCTAGAGACTTCTCTCTGAGGCTATAAATACACCACCGGGGCCTTCGCAAGAGGAGAGAGGAGAGAGGAGAGATTAGAGGATATAGCTTGTATTTTGTAGGTTTTTTTCTAGGATTTAGTGCTCTAGGTCTTCTTCTTCCTCCCTAGAAATTCTGCAAAGAGAGAGATTGTAAGAGAGAGAAAGCTTGTGTAAACCAAGGAGTGACAACTTGTGAAGTAAGGATTAATCCATTCTCTTTTCTCTTCTATTGCATTTTCTAGTATTCACTTGCTTTCTTAATTCAAGCTTTACTTTCATTGCACTTTTATTCATGCATTGCTTTTCTTTTCTTATGGCTAGCTAACTTCTTCTAACATAACTAGCTAACCACTAACTTTGCTAACTACTAACTCTTGGGTGATTGTTAATCTTTCATCTTGCAAGTTGTTGAGTCTTTTTCATCCCCGATGGGTTACTTTCATGCTTGGCAAGTTCTTGTTATAATTCCATATGATTCATGTGTGCCTCATTTAGAGCCTTGTCTTTAGAACAAGTGCCTTGATGGAACATGGAGATGGATCACCAACCATATGCTATTTGTTGTACAACTTCTTTACTTCCATTAATGAATGTTGTATCTTCTTCCTTAGCATCCCTTGAGTGTCGCTCTTTGATTCCACCATTGAAAGTCTATCTTGTAGGCCTATGACATCTATGAGGCTACAAGATAAGTCCAAGAATGATAACCCGTCATCCAAGTGGGAAAGTAACTAGACCAACACGCAAGACAAACATATGCTGATGAATCAACATGAGGCACGCATCACCATCACGGAGTTTAGTAAGTTTAGCAAATTAGTAAGGTTAGCTAGTCATGGTTTTCTCCATCCTTAAATCTTTTATAAAGTTTTCTTTCCTTTAGTTTAATTCCAAAGCAAATCTCTTCTTTGATTTCTTTTCATTTTCCATCATGCACAAATCCACCAATTCTTTTACTTCTTTTTCCAATTCTTTTACATTCTTTTAAAAACAAAGAAGAACCTTCGTTTTCTATCTTCACAACGAACCGTAACGCTTCCATCGCAAGCTCTCCCTGAGGATTCGACCTGTATAGCCACTGCTACTATGGTGATTTGGAAAGGATACATCAATCATTTTAAATACATTGTGGAGTGATCAAGCACCTAAGGTTGACTCTAAACCTTCTCTCTTTTGTTGAATATCTGTGCAATATATCCACACTATCCTTTTCCCAATCAAAGAGCTCAGAAAGGAGCAGGAGACTCTGTCTCTCACTACACAGTGACAGCTAGAGTGCGGTTGACCTTGCAAATAATCTGATCTATCATGACAGAACAAGCATATTGATGTAATGGTATCACTTCATTCGCAAGTTGTTGAAGGATGATGTGTTCTCATTGTTGAAGATACACACGAGTCAGAATCTAGCAGACATGTTGACCAAGATGGTCATGGTGGTAAAGTTGAAAAGTTGTTCAACTTCTGTGGGTCTTTAAGCCCGAGGATCTGAATTGAGTCACTCGGAATCACTATTAGTCGAGAACGAGAGAGAGATGGAATGATGCTGCTGCGTCGATAATCAATCTCCAAGAGGGAGATTGTTGAGTTGTGGAGCCTAATTGCTGACCTTGACGGAAAATCACATTCGGAGAAGTACTATGCAGGAAGAATTGTGAAACTTAGTCGCAGTGGGAGTTAGGTAGTCGGAAAGTCCATCCTGAGTGACTCGGAGACGGAGCCTCGGGGAGAGTCTCTCGAGGACTCGTCCACCTCGCTGACTCCCAGAGTAAAGGCGTACAATAGGCGAGTGTGGGCAAGCTTGGGGTTTTAGATGGAGGCATGTTCGAGTGTTCAGGGAATCACTCGGAGTCTCAGAAGGAGCACTCCAAGTGACAGAAAAGAGGAACATCCCCAGGCGCAATGAGGCGCAACGAATGTGGTCTAGCCTGGAAGTTTTGTGATATAGGAATGTCATAACTTGTAACCCTTGTTTTCTCTATAAAAGGAGATGCGTTGTAAAATTAGGATCATGATGAGGTGGGAAAAAAACTAGAGCTATTGTAAAGAGTGACTGTGAGGTTTTCGTCAATATCTCTATAATCTCTCGATAATAGTGAATTTGCTCAACTTCATAGTTTGTCCCTGTTTGGGTATTCCACGTAAATTCTTCTGCTCTCTGTGTGTTGTCTTTCATTAGATCTATGATATTGTTTCTTTCTTTACATCTGATCAGCTCTTGTTCATCGCTATCTGCAAGTCCATGCCCTAACAGATAGTAGCAATCCTAAGGTCAATCTTCGAAAACAAGCATGAGCCTCCCACTTTATCCAACATATCATCAAGCCAAGGTATAGGAAATCGACAACAAATGGTGATCTTGATAACTGCCTGGCTATCTGTACATATGTGCCAACTTTTATCCTTCTTTGGTGTTAAAAGAGTTCGTACGGCATATGGACCCATACTTTCGCTACTATGCCCCTTGCGTTTTAACTCTTCAACCTTCTCCTTCAGAACTTCACTCTCCTTGGGATTCATCCAGTAGTGTGAAAGATTCGGTAGACTGGCTCAAGGAATAAGATTTATATGATGCTGTATACCTTTCATAGGCAGTAATCTTTCCCGTAGCTTAATGTGAATGATCTCTTTGGACTCTTCTTTTGATCAGTAAAGTAGATCCCTGCTTTGTTTCTTTTGATTCCTTGGAATATGTGGGATTGATCTCATGGCAATTCTTTTGCCCTTCCAATTGAACATATAAATGTTCTCTTTATTTTTGTGAGTAGCGGATATCATGATGTCATGGTCTTCCTAAAAGAATATGACATGTATTCATGTCAACCACATCACAAGGAACAATATCTTGATAATATTTGCCAACTGAAATATGAACATGACATAGATTTTTTACCTTGATGGAGGGGTTCTTCTTGATCCAATCGATGGTGTGAGGATGAGGGGGTGGTTCCGTCTCTACCTTTAGATAGTCCACAGGTGCTTTAGGAACGATATTCTCGCAGATCCCGTTGTCAATGATGAGGTTGCATATCTTGCTCTTAACTGAACACCTTGAATAAAAGATTTGATATTGTTGCAATCTCTGAACAATTATTTGCAGACTCGTTGATGGTTGTAAGGGTGTATAGTAGTGGTGGTTTTTGTGGTGTATACGAGGGTAGAGGTGGTGGAGGAAGATTAGTTGATGGATGACCCCATCCTCTTCGGTAAGTACCATTGGCTAGATTTTGATCATAAATCTTGGAGGATAATTTCATGAGCTCTTAGACCATAAAATTCAAGGTTGACTTGATAGCGTCAACCCTCCTTTCAACAATATCCATTCTTGTGGAAAGTCTTGCAATCCATCATCATCTCTACCAGCATCGAAAAGTTATCGAAGCTCTCATACCACTTGACGCAGACAAGAAAGCAAAGATGTCGGGTAGATCTCGTTCTAGCGCCAACAAATCTTGAAAGGAACCTTCAGGTACATAATACTCGAACCCACGAGCAAAGATAGACAATCAAATTCACGAGCAACTAGAGAGAAAAACTCAATTAAATTTATCAAAATATTGCGTGTTGTGAAACAGAGAATACAATGGCTTTTAAATAGGCTTTAAAAATAATAGTCTAATCAAATTAGGAAACTAAAACAAAAAATAATTTGAAATTCAATTGGACCCGAAACCAAACTCCTAAATAAAATCGATTTCTAATACAGAGGTCGGTTGACAGGATTAGTCAACTAATATAAGTAGTTAGTGACTAATAAGAAGATCAAAAAAATGCAAACTCTATTTTGAACTAGATTAGTCGACTACTGAGATTAGATTAGTCATATTGAGAGGCTTAATCGACTACTTTTTGATGATTTGTCGACTAATACAAATTCTGTTGCTTTTGTTGTTTTGCTCTCCTACATCCCATATGCCCAAGTCGATAATGTCATGTACCAGCATCCACATTCGATGATGCAACTAAATTGAAGCCTTGGAGCCTGACATCATGTAGAGGGTACCTTTCTTTTTTCCATATTCCGTGATCATGGCACCCTTCGTGATCTGACACAAATCACTGTCGAAGGTAATTTTCGTCCCGCTTCCGCAAGCTGACCAACAGAGATAAAATTTCTCTTTAGCTAAGGTACGTGCCTGACATCCTTCAATTTTAGCGTCGATCCATTTGAAAGGCTGACTGTCACATCTCCCAAATACATTTTTTCAAGATCTTTTTTAATATAATTTTGAAAGATTTCATGACAGGAAGTGGCATGAAAGACCCGAATTAATAACTCATGATTCGCTGGAACTAGTTAAAGAGAGAATCAGGGCATTAGATTCATCACTGACCGTGGCATATACTAAATCCTTCTCTTTGCCTTTTCCATCTCTATCCTTCTTCTACTTGCAGTCCCTTTGAAAATGCATCTTCTCACTACACTGTCAACATCTGACACTCCTAGATTTGGATTCGCTTCTCTCAAATCTTGATTTGAATTTGCTAATCTTTTTCTTTTCTCTTTCCATCGACCTTCCTCTCCTTTTGATACTCAGAGTACTCTCTGGCATCTCAGCCGCACCTGATGACTTCATGTGTGCCTTTTCGCTGTGAAGAACATCCAACGTGTCATTAAACTTCAAGGTGGTTGTCCCACAAGAATTGCTCACCTCTATCAACAGACCATCCCAGGTCTTTGGTAGATTGGACAATAGAACCAGCGCCCTGATCTTGTCACCGAAATTGATCCCAATAGATTTAACTGGCTCGTCAGCATATTGAATTCATTGAGATGCTCAGTAATGCTTTCGCTATCTGCCATCTTTAGGTTGAACAACTTCTTTATCAAGAAATTTTTTTTTCGATGCAGAGGGTTTCTCATACATCTTCAATATGGCCGCCATCAAGTTTTGAGTCTTTTTCTCCTTGGAGACGTTAAATGCAAACCATAGATACCATGTATAATCGAATCACCCCACCCTAGGGCCTTCTGATCTAGGACCTTCCACTCATTGTCGGTCATCTTATTCAGCTTTTGGGTCTTTCTACCGAGAGAAGATAGAGATCTTTCTGGTATAGGTAATCTTTGATCTGCAATTTTCAGAATCCAAAATTCACGCCATTGAACCTTTTGACTCTGATCTTTCCTTCTTTTGCCATCATGAACTGTAGCTCTGATACCAGTTGTTATAAGAAACGAATTGGGAAGAAAAAAGAATACAAATTGTAAGGGAAAAATTTCTCTAGAAATTTATCTACACTTAATTTGTAATGAGATTTTTAAGAGAGAGAAGAGTGAAGCAAATACCAAAGAATTTACATGGAAAATCCGCTGGAAAAAAACCACGGTGGTAAGAGAGAGGTTCCAATCAAGTAAAAAAAAAAAAATACAGTGAGTGCTTGGAGCTCTATTACAGATTTTATTATTCTCTAGGGTTCGATCCCTTACATAGGAGGGGATCAGTTTTATAGCTCAGGAACAATGAACAGTCATGGTCTCTGAGATTTCCACCTCCAGATCTGCCCATGATCATGGCCGCATGTAATGTCCCAACTGTAATTGGCCACATTTGATGCGTGATTGTCAGGGGTGCTCCAATCCAAATCCGCTTTTACAGCTCCCACATGCTCTTTATTTGTAACCGAGCGGGCTGTCAAATGGGCGGCATGATCTTTAGGTTGAGAGGTGATATGGTGATCTCGTGAACCACTATTATCTACCAGGTGTCACAATCTAACATGATGTCACATCTTTTGACCACTACAAATGTCCCCTCCAATTCTTCTTTCTGAAGCCTTGAGATAGGAAGGAGAGAACGTATTAGATTTTCTGAGTAGGTCTTCCTTTGTTACCTTAAGGCGAAGGAATTGGGAGCAAGTTCTCGGGCTGATCCTTCTCCTGTCGCTACAGGACAAAAGAGGAAGTTGATTGATCGTATATATATTTTATATTCTTTTCATTACACTCCTACATTTATCGTGTAATAAATCTGCTAATTTCCTTTCCTTAAATATCTTTTTTGCAGAAGATAATAATGAAGAGAAAGAGGATTAAACCAAATAAATATTAGTTAAAATCGGATTTAACTGGATTTATTTGGTTTGCTGAGGATGATCCCAGATCTAGTTAGAACAAATCAAGGATTGGGGCAAATATTTAGCTGAAGATTAGAGCAAATTAGAAAGATAACACCAAATGGAAACCGGTAAAATTGAGATTTCTATAAATCCATTATGGTTAGCTAAAGATCAACCGAGGAGAATATCAAATACAGAGAGATAATGGATAGAGAGAATATTAACGATGAGATGAAGCAAGTTTGACTCAGATTCAGACTGGATACATTTTAGTATTTGAATCATAACTTTTGCTACCGAATCTCAAATCTAATGATTTAAGATGATCCAAAAAGCAGACTTACAGGGATATAACTCTTATGTTGATCACTATTTCTAATTCTGTCATTTGATAGGTGATATTCAGTAATCAACACGCCAATAAACTGCAGATCAGAACTGAATATTCACATCAAATCAAGTTGGAGATAAGGGGAGAATTCAAATTCAGAAATAACTAGCTTTTTATATCTTCATACTCCTCTAACCTTTGCATTTCTTCTATAAATACCTGCAATCTCAAAGGCAAAGGTGAAGGACCAAGCAGAGATAGATTTTAGGCCAGTTTTTCATTCTTTTTAGTATAAGTTTTTATTTTCTTTTTATGTAATTTTATTTCTTTGTAAGCATAGGTTAGACTGAGATTCATGTAAGTAAGAGAGAGAGGTTTATGTTGAGAGTGACACTGATGTACCCTCCTCCCTTCTTCCATCGTTTCTGCAAGCAATAAAAGGTAACTTTTTTTTTATATTCGTTATTACTTTTGTTTTCTTCTTCTTCTTTCAACTTTTCCTCTTTTTGTTATGATGAGCATCCCAGTGAATCTGGACGCATCTGTATAACCATGTTTGTGTGAGTGCCACCGATATTTCATGATGATGTTCTCCACCTCAAGATTCCGTATCATTTCATTCTTGTTCATCTTGATGATGCAATGCGAATGGGGACTGAGCTCGATCTTATGGGTTATGTGTTGATCGCCTTCGAAGCAAAGTAAAATATGTAAGGGTTCCAGGTAAGTCATCAACCAAAGGAGGTAAGTTTTTCTTTTAGGTTTTCTTTTCTTTTAATTTTAGTGTAAATTACCAACACCACAATCTTTCAAATTTCTTTCACTCTTTTTCATTTCTTTATACATATCCACTTCTATTTTCTCCATCTTCTCTATCTATCACTTTCTTTCTAACTTAACTATAACTCCATTTTACTCTTTTTTTTAAGAACTAAAAGAAGAATTTTAACCATTAATTGTAGCATAAAAGAGAACTTGCCTAAAAAACTTCCATTACTAGTCTCTCATTGTGGATCACGACCGGCATAGCCACTTGCTATCGCAATAGAATTGAGCACATGCACTCTTTATTTAAAAGTTCTGAAATTTTGTATTTTTGTGTGCAGGTAAGAACTCAATCAAATTTTGGCGCCGTTGCCGAGGAGGAACAGTAAGTAATTTTCATTAAAGTTTACATTTTAGTTAACCTTCTTCTTGATTTTTGGTGTACAGATTTAACAACAAGAACTTTTGCTGCAGTGGACATATAAGTGGCCTTGGACTCTGCTCAAAAAAGCAGAACCAAGAAGCCCTCAGATTTGCTACATTCCTGTGGTAATCTGAGTGAACTACTAACCTATATTTTCTACAGGTTAGCTGAATTGTAAAGTTTAATATCTGTTGATATTAATTTCCTTGTTTGTCTTACTGTACTTCCTTTCTAACCTCAACAGTAAAATGATGTTTGTTAAATGCTAAAAATGGTTTAGACTTTGCATTTAGGCACGTGTCTAATTCGTTTACATTTTACATTACTGCTGAAGAGTGCTGAAGTAAAAGATAGGTTCGCATGGCATAAAGTTTAGGAAACATTCTTGAGTGATTATTTGCTTGTTGAATGTTACTTTTCTTTATCCGACACACTTTGCACAATCAATCTTATGGGCTTGTCCTATAAACAAGATAAGGTGGGGAAGTCATTATCCTCCCTTAGCCCACAAACAATCTCCTCACTTACTAACCCAAGCCTAACTAAAAATGAGTAGATGTTGGCCCTAGGGACATCTTGGACTCAATTAGGAGATTATCTTAAGGGGAATGTGTTAGAATTTGACTCCTACCAAATCAGTATCTAAGGAAAGGGATTGAGGGGCGAAACCCCGAAGGCTGGTGGTTTGGCTTAATTAGGCCCGTCCCTTTTACGCGGATACCGCCCACCAATCTTGCCCTGACCTGGCTGATTAGCTTTTAGTCAAAGTTTGCATTATACCTCCCATGGATAGTCTAACCAGTTAGGAGTTATCTAGGTCAAAGTTCTACCCTAACTTAGTTTAGAATTTTTTCTTTGTTTGCTTATTTGTTTGTGTTTTATTGTGTGATATGGCTTATAACAATAATTTTTCCAATTTTAATGGTAATCCATATTACACCTCTTTTTCACATATTACCAATCCGGCATATCCTAACTTTAACCAACCTAGTGTACCGAATTGGTCTTATCCGAATCAATATAACCCATGCCCCTAATCTTATAACCATAGTTTCTAGAATAATTTAACTCTTCACTGAGTCAATGAGAATCACCTCCCCTGAGTCCAATTTTCAACCAACTTATCTTCCATATCCACCTTGTCCATAATATTTTCAAGATTCATACTCAGTTCCACCAGTCCAAAATAGAAAACCATCAATTTTGGAAATGAGCATGCGTGAGTCCAAATAGCAATCACGAAATCTGATGGACTCACAATTTCACCACAAATTTCAAAACAACACTTCATCTTTTCAAGTTCAATCGCAACAAAATGATGAACCAATCAACTATGAAAAGATGCTTGAAGCCATGACTCAGGCTCAAAACGCTCGTAATCATGACATAGATATGATGGTCCAAATTTTAAGTTCTCATCGTTTGACCATTTCTGATGTCCCTAACCATTCTGTTAGAGCCGAAGAGTCATGTTGTTTTGGAAAACAAGGTTCCATTTGAGCAGGATCATTTGAACTTGTCCAAACTCTAAATTTTGAAAATGACATTGACAGTTTGGCAAGTTATCCCTTTCCTGAAAAACTTGAGAATGAATATGATCCTGAATCTCAACTTAGTGATTCAATTCTACTTCCTGATTCAATAATGACTCCGGTGTCTTGATTCAATAATGACTCTGGTGTCTTTACCTAATTTCAATCTTTTTCCTGAGTCAATATTGGATCCCGTGCCAATTCATCATGAAATTGAATCACCCATCTTTGATGATTATCATATTGACTTGACCAATTTCATACTTTTGAAAGTCTGATTGACAAATTGACAAGTTCTAATTTTTATGAAATTGAACTCAATGAGAAATGTGACCTAGATTCTCAAATTTGTGATCCAGTTCAAATTCTTGAATCAATATTGACTCCTGTTTTGTTACCCCACTTGAGTAATATTTTTGAGTTAATTTTGATTCCCACACCTGTCATTCTTGAACTTGAATGTTAAGTCACATTTCATTGTGGGGAAATGAATGTGGACTTGAGTTTCAACTTCTTGATTTGGACCCACTTCCTGAACCGATCTCGACTTCTGAGCCTTTACTTGACTTAAGTCACTTTCCTGAGTCTGTATTAGTTCCCATACTTTCTAAGTGCAAGTCAATCATTCCATCTTTTTACACTCCATTTTGGGACAAGGCGGTTGATAAAATAGACTCCGAAATTAATTATGAAATTTGAAAATTAGATGGGTTAAATTTCTAATAAAAACCATTCATATATACATCATTTTAGTGGGTTATATAAGAGAGATTTCTGGTGGGTTCCTGTAAACTCCACAAAAATTCGATTGGGCCGTATTTCGTTGACCAATCAGACCACCACCGGAACCACAACCTTAAGGTAATATTTTCCTTCCCTTTCTTCTTTTTCATGCATCTATGCATTAATTCATACATTGAGGACAATACATGAGGGGGAGGGTCTAACATAACTTAGGTTTTTTTTCTTTTTATAAAAAAGAAAAGAAAAAAATTATTAACATTTTCTTTACTTTTAAAAAATTTTTGAAAATATATTTTGACATATTTTTTGTAAGAAATTAAGTCAATTTTAAGGAATAGGAGAATCATAATTAGGATTCTCATACTTGGTCAAAATAAGATTATTTGTTTGATTTTTAAGGATAGGAAGAAAGTTTGTGAAAGTAATTTAGTCTTGATCTTTACCTTGAAGAAATATGCACGCCTTATACATTACACACTTAGGTTCAAAATAAAGATTCTTATGCCTTATAAAAAAAAAGAAAGAAAAAAAGAGAAAAAATATATCTATGAAAGATGAACAAATCTAATTATTGATTAGCTAGGTGCTTTGGCCTAAGTAAGCCTTGATATTTATGCGAAAGATGATTAGATAAGTTTAAGAAAAAAATATATATAAAAATCCTCTGATTAAGCTGGTTATTTGTGCCAAATAAAGCATAAGTATTCACGCCTAAAAGTGATTCATATAATAAAATTCTTACTTTTGTGGCCTTGTTTGCTCGAGCCCTTAATGAAAATCACCTAGAGGGGGGGGGGGGGGTGAATAGGTGATAATGCTAATCAAAGGGCAATTCAAAAAATTAAAGCTACAACAATCACCAAGCAAGAATCACAAGATGAATGCAAGCAAGTAAGTATGATGAGCAAGTAATAAGTGCAAGCAAAGTAGAGAATAATTGCAAGAATGTAAACCAATCGCAAACACAAGGATATGTTATCGAGGTTCGAGCACCCAGCTCTACTCCCCGCCTTCCCCAGAAGGATTCCGACCACTTCCACTATCACAAAGATCTCAAATACAATGGAGTACCCAACTCCTACAATCTCAAGAACAAGTGATTTCCTTGGTAGTCAAAAGACCACAAACTCTCTCTTCAAAATCTCTTCCCTTACAAAGGTCCTTAGAGAATAATGAGTAGAATTGAAGCTCTTTTGTGTAAGGAAAAGAAATTGAAATCAGAGAAAAACTTTTGAAAACCCTTCAGAAAATTGAGAGAATTTAGCACAAAAACCAAGAACTTTGAAAGCCTTAAACTTTGAATTTTTAGCAATAATAGTTGTTGTAACCAATCTCTCCCCAACACCCCTATTTATAGGAGAGGGCTAGGGTTTAGGGATAAAAATATTTACTGATGTTTAGGAGGTAATTAGATCAAAATATATCCTTAAACGAATTTTTAAATACAAAAGACAAAAATAAACAGCTCTTAAAAATCTGCCCGTTACTGTTCAAACGGTCGGATCGGTCGACCGGGCCGGTCGACCGGTAGTATAAAAATTTGACCGTTAAAGACTAGCGGTCGACCGACCGGTCGACCGATAAAACCTGTGAGCAAAAAAATAATAGTCCGGTCGACCGCCCCGGTCGACCGACAGACGTGCACACGGATACGTGCATCTGCCAGGACTTCGGTCGACTGGTCCGGTCGACCGGACCAGACTGACACAGACTCGGTCGACCGCCCCGGTCGACCGGATCAGGTCAAAAAGTCAATTTTAAAAAGAAAACAAAGAGGATTTTGATTTTAACAAAAATACTTTTGAACAGGGATTAGTATAAAACATAAATATATATCTGTAGGCAAAATCTTGTATGCAAAATATTTTTGTATAATTTATAAGAAATTATTTTGGAATGAGCATGTGCGCAAAAACGTGTGTGATAGAGCTTCAAACCTATCCACTATTCTTTAACAAACTATAAACTGAAAAACAAATTACATGAAGACTTCTTGTGCTATCTTCAAGTCTTTGAGCCATCCAATGCCTTGCTAGTGCCTTCTCTTCTATGATCCTTCCTTGATATGCAATTTACCTTCCTTGCTTTGTGGAACTTAGAAGTTCTTGCAATAGCTAAGCGAATGGTCTCTAAACATGGTACAAACCTGAAATTATCTTAACAAACTTGTTAGTACCAAATAGCTCATATTTGGTTTGTCATCATCAAAACACAAAACAATTGGAGAGTGTAACCTTTTGGGCCAACAATCTCCCCCTTTTTGATGATGACAAAACAAATAGGCTATTAACAAAAATATAGGGTAGGAGAAAACTCCCCCTCAAATTATGCTATACATAAAACACAAGAATATGCTCTAGAAACTAATAATTGAAATGATGCACCAATTATTTAAACTAATTAACACAAAAATTGCTCTTGATACCAAAAATACCAAAAACAACTAAAACACAAGAATTTATTTAAAACACAAAAACTCATAAAAAACAAAACATATAAATTCATATGGAACCAAGACCAAATGAACTTATTTTTGTCCATGTTAAACTTATTCTCCCCTTTTTGTCATACATCAAAAAGGGTTATGAAAAACATGTTTATTCAATAATACAAACATTAAGTTCTCCACAAATAAACGAAAATCTAGCAAAATCAAGAGGTTTAGTGAAAATATCGGCTAGTTGTAAATCCGTGGAAACATAATCAATATCTATATCACCTTTCTCAAAATGATCTCTAAGAAAGTGATATCTAATCTCAATGTGCTTGGTTACTATGTTGATTTGCATTTTGGTCATGTGAATAGTACTAGTATTATCACAAAATATTTTATATGATCAAAGTGCAAATCAAAATCAAGGAGAGTATGTTTCATCCAAAGGACTTGTGCACAAAAGCCCCCGCGGCAACATACTCCGCCTCGGCGGTTGAGAGAGCTACGGAATTTTGTTTCCTAGAGGACCATGAAACAAGACAATTACCAAGAAATTGACATGTCCCACTAGTACTCTTTCTATCTACTCTACAACCCGCATAGTCGGCATCCGAATAATAGTCATAGAAAAATTTATAGTTTTTGGATACCAAAGACCCATTCCAATAGTGCCCTTAATATAACGAATAATGCGTTTTACCGCAATAAGATGAGACTCTTTAGGACACGATTGAAATCTAGCACAAAGACACACACTAAACATGATATCCGGCCTACTTGCCGTCAAATATAAAAGACTTCCTATCATGCTTCTATATAATTTAATATCAACATTTTTACCTTGTTCGTCCTTATCAAGCTTGGTAGTAGTTGCCATTGGAGTGTTGCAAGCCTTTGATCCTTCAAGCCCAAACTTCTTTACTAGCTCCTTTGCGTACTTGGCTTGGTTAATGAAGGTTCCGTCTTGCAATTGCTTGATTTGGAGTCCAAGGAAGAAATTGAGCTCACCCATGGAAGACATTTCAAATTCTAGTTGCATTACTTTCTCAAAATCCTTGCATAAAAGCTCATTAGTAGATCCAAAAATTATATCATCAATATAAATTTGCACAATTAAAATATCATTCTCAACATGCTTAGTAAAAAGAGTTGTGTCTACTTTGCCTTTAATAAAATCATTGAAATGAGAAAACTAGAAAGCCTTTCATACCAAGCTCTTGGAGCTTGTTTCAATCCATACAAAGCTTTATCAAGTTTAAAAACAAAATCGGGATGAACATGATCAACAAAACCGGGAGGTTGTGAAACATAAACTTCTTCATTAATAAAACCATTTAAAAATGCACTTTTTACATCCATTTGAAAAAGTTTAAAATTTTAAAACATGCAAAAGCTAGTGTCATCCGTATGGCTTCAAGCCGTGCTACGGGTGCAAAGGTCTCCTCAAAGTCAATTCCCTCAACTTGAGTGTAACCTTGGGCCACTAACCTAGCTTTATTCCTAATGACATTTCCGGACTCATCCATCTTGTTTCTAAAGATCCACTTAGTACCAATTATTGGTCTATCGTGGGGCTTAGGAACAAGGTGCCAAACTTGGTTGCGCTCAAATTGATTGAGTTCCTCTTGCATGGCAAGCAACCAATATGGGTCCGTCTCGGCTTCGAGAATGCCTTTGGGTTCAAAATGAGAAATAAAAGCAAAGTTACCACATATGTCATGGAGTTTGGAGCGCGTTGTGACTCCTTTAGATGCATCACCCAAGATGAGCTCCTTAGGATGATTTGTAGCGTATCTCCAAGCTTTAGGAAGCGGTTGAGTGCTTTCCTCCTTATCCTCTTGAACTTCACCAATAGGATCTAGCTTTTCTTCTTGAGCGGGTGAGTCCTTCAAGGATAGTCTCTCCATGTCTTCACCTAGTGGTTCAATCTCTACAACATTCTCAACAACCACATTAGATTCTTCAAATTTAACATACATGGATTCTTCTATGGTTTGAGAAGATCTAATGAAAACTCTATATGCTTTGCTAGTAGAGGAATATCCAACAAAGATAGCCTCATAAGCCTTAGCATCAAATTTACCCAAATTATCCTTAGTATTTAAAACAAAACACTTGCATCCAAAAACTTTAAAATATGCAACATTTGGTTTTCTAGAATGATACATTTCAAAAGAGGTTTTGGAAGAATTTTTGCATAAATAAATACGATTCGATATATAGCATGCGGTGTTTACGCCTCGGCCCATAAATATTGAGGGAGGTCATATTCACTTATCATTGTCCTAGCCATCTCTTGAAGTGTTCTATTTTTCCTTTCTACAACTCCATTTTGTTGTGGAGTTCTAGGACAAGACGTTTCATGCTTAATTCCCTTTCATCACAATAAGTCATGAAGAGTTGGTTATAAACTCACCACCTCTATCACTCCTTATTCTCAAAATCGGAAAACCCTTTTCTTTTCAACTCTTTTCGAAAAATTTAAAATGAGAAAAAGTTTGATCTTTATTTTGTAAAAAGAAAACCCAAGTAAAACGGGAGAAATCATCAACCAAAACAAATGCAAATCTACTTCCATTTAAACTCTTAGTTTTAGTTGGTCCAAAAAGATCCATATGAATTAATTCTAAAGGCCTAGTTGACATGATATCCTTGATTGGTTTAAAGGAAGACTTGGTTTGTTTCCCAAGTTGGCACGCACCACAAATGCGGTCTTTCTCAAAATCCAAGCAAGGTATACCTTCACCAATTCCTTTGAATTAATCCTAGAGATATGGTCAAAAGCATGTCCTAATCGTCTATGCCAAAGCCAAGAATTTCATCAAAAGCATTTAAGC
Source organism: Agave tequilana (assembly GCA_038442645.1). NCBI lineage: Eukaryota > Viridiplantae > Streptophyta > Magnoliopsida > Asparagales > Asparagaceae > Agave > Agave tequilana. The sequence goes on along the minus strand of JAVJIF010024362.1, from coordinate 1,029 downwards.
ATTTAGTAGAACAATCTAAATTAAGCATGTCAATAATATAAACATTATTATCACGAAAACCGGTAAGAATACAAACATCGGATTTAACATCAAAAATCTTGCATGAGGAATCATCAAAAACAACTTTAAGTCCACGATCACAAAGTTGGCTAATGCTAAGCAAATTATGTTTTAAACCATCTACTAAAATAACATTCTCTATAATAGGAGATGAACCAATTTGAATATTACCAATACCGATGATGGTGCCTTTGGAATCATCCCCGAAGGTGACGGAGCCACCTTCCATGTACCTTGATAGGGTTGTGAAGTTGTTGATATCCCACGTCATGTGTCTCGAACAACCACTATCAAGGTACCACCGCTCCCTACGTCTTGGAGCCTTGGTGTGTACCTACATCAAACATTTTAGGACTTGATTTTGGTACCCACATTTTCTTGGGTCCATGAGGGTTAGAGCCATAACCAAACAAGATTATTTGAACTATGCAATATCATAACAAAATTTAGCTAAATGTCCATTTTTGCCACAATAAGTACATCTATACACTCTACCATATCTAAAAGCATAGTGAGTGTGTGATTGTGAGCATGGGCATGTGAGCATGAAAGATTTAGCATGAGAAGTATTATTTGAAGTGTGAGCATATGAAATTTTAGCATGAGAATCTTTAACATGAGAAGTGTGCTTTTTGAAAACTTTTCTTCAAGCTTCTTGGTGTTAAAAGCACAATCTTTCAAAATCTTTTCAAAATCAACCATTTTTGGTTTTAAGGAAGAAATTTCTTTATATCAACAATAGGGGTTTTACCCTTACAAGAAATCTTATAAGCGTCAATTCATTTTGAATAGAAACAAGATTGGAAGAAAGATCATCCTTTTCTTTTGAAACCAAAGCAAGTGATTTTTAAGAAAAGCAACTTCTTTTTGTAATTTAAAGCATTCAAAGTTTCTTATTATCATAAGTTTCAGAAAGTTCTACAAAGGCATGAACTAGAACTTCCTTACTTAGTTCATCATCTTCATCAT
>JAVJIF010024361.1:0-53464 GCA_038442645.1 Agave tequilana | reverse complement strand
TTGACTCCTAAAATCTTTTAAGTTGTGACAAAAACCCCACCCGATATTTGCCGTTTGTTTTGTAACGAGGAGATGGTCAAAAGACTAAATTACCCTCAAGTCTTTCCCAGCCGGAATTCCTTCTGCGCATTAGATTCAGATTGATGGAGACTTGGTGAAAGAAGGCAAAAGAGTAGGAGGCATGAACTTTGGAACTGGGGAAATTGATTGAATGTGTTTGAATGAGGGAAAGAAAGATTGGAGAAATAAGTTTGTGGGGTTTCATGATGGGTATTGAGATTTTGCAGAGAATTTTTCATTGGATTTGCTGAGAAAATGGAGAAGAAGAGATTGGAGAAGATGAAAAGAAGGACAATTTGGTCAAGTTACTTTCTTTAAATAGATTCTGCCAAGTTCAAGATATATTCTCAGTATATTTTAAGATGTAAACACAACGACTAACACCGGGTAGTTTTTTTGTCCCTACTTATATTTCTGGGGTCGAAATAAAAATAGAAAGATTTCATGGGTGAAAATAAAATTAACAGAGATTTGAGGTGTCGATATGAAAGAAAAAAAAACTTAACTATTTTCACTCTGATAAAGGCTGAATATGGGTGACCTGGAATCAAACAATTTGGACAACAAGCATAATTCAAGTTGGATTGCAGCATATGACACTGGAGATGCAGAACAAGGAGTCCTATTGTTACTATTGTCAATGATTTGTGGCGAGAATACTGAAGCAGATAGGAAAAGCCAACAGGGTGAACTATATCATATATGTGGAGGATACAACTATTTTCCATGGATTCTCATAGGAGATTTCAATGTTTGCAAATTCACTCATGAGAAAATCAGGGGTAAAAGCCTATTCTATTCAAAAGTTGAAAGACTTTAATGATTGTGTTACTCATTGTGGCATTGCAGATCTCAAGAGTATGGGTAAGTTTCGGGCATGGCACACAACTCGCAAGGTCAGAATAGGATATGTGGTAAGCTAGATAAGGCTTTATGTAATGATAAATGGATTGAGCTACTACTTGAATCTTATGTAGAACACAAAACACATCCAGTAGGTGTTAGGATTTTGTCTTGTTTTCAAGAGGAGATGATAGTGCAAAAAGATCCAATCGAATTGGAGAAGATGATGGCTTGTAGTAAGAAGAAGCAAACCAAGAAGGGTGTGGATTTGTCGCCTTATAACATTATAAGTCGACTTACGTACAAGATCAGTCAACAAGTAGTCGACCAGTGCAGATACAGAAGCAGAAATAGAGAGAAAATATTATACAGTAGTCGATTATATAATTTATAAGTCAACTAATGGCAGAGATTAGTCGACAAATCATTAGGATATGTTGACTAATCGAGGCGTTTTTAAAGCAGAATCATTTTTTTTCAGGCTCAGGTTTTCTTTTCGGTGGAATACGAATATGATTCAATTCCTATTCAATGAAGGCTTGTTTTTAAATATTAAAGGGTTTAGAATTCTTCTAAATTAAGAAATTCAACTTCTAATAGGATTGATCAAGATTTTTCAAGTATCCAATGTCTAATATCATCTCATTCCAAATAAGACCTGTATTGTAAAATTTTATAAATAAAAGTTGTAATTCACCATTGTAAAAGTAACAGAGAAGGCACAGAATAAAGTGGAGAACACAAACAAAATCAAGAAAAAAAAGTGCAAGGTGAATGTGCATAAATATAAGATAATACTCATGCAATCTAGGTCTAAATTAAAGATGAAAGTAAATATTCTTCTTGCATCAAGAGGAAGATTAAATCTATTTGTATCAAGTTTATTAATAAAACTCTCTCAAGTTCTCTCCCCGTGAACGTAGGTCAAATTTGGGCTAAAGCACATTAAATTCTCGCGTTATTTCTTACTCTTTTGTATAGGTATTGTTAGTTTGCTAACAGTTTTTCTTTTGCTGGTATCATCATATTGTCAAGTTTTGCAAACATCGATCTCGGAAGTAACAATTGGTGTCATATCACCGATTTGTTACAACAATTGGTATCAGAGCATATCAATTCCGCAACATAGTGATCATACTTCTATGGTGCTTCATGTGCTGCCTCAATCTAATTCAGGTCCTAAAACCATTCAAATTCTTTAATCGTTGGATGCAATGCCAACGTTTCAAGGAATTAATTAGGGAGGTTTGGGAAGGTAGCTTTCAAGGGTCTGCAATGTTTAGCCTTAGCTTCAAAGCTAGAAGCTAGCACTCAAAAAATGGAATGCTACTGATGAGTGCAGCATTAAAAGAAATATCCAGCTCATGTCTGATAAGTTGGACATGCGTTCAAGAAAAGCTAGGAGCAAATCCTTTGATACTAATCTTCAGCAAGAGGAATCTCAAATCAAATTGCAATTAGAAGCATGGCTACATAAAAAAGATGAGCAAATAAGGCAGGAGCAGAGATTTATGGCTTCCACAAGGGACAAAAACACCAAATTTTTCTACATTGCAACCAAAATCAGAATTTCTACAAATACTATAAGAAGCCTTGTTATACCTGTATGAGAGAGCTGTTTCTTATATTGTTTCATTGATAACTCTTACCCCTCAGTATCATGAGAAGCTCTTTACTGGAGTGTGTTTCCTAAGATTGTGGTGAAAAGATTCCTAACTGAAGAAGCGAAGCAATCGTTAATAAGTTACTTTTTCAAAGGAGATTAAATCAACACATTTTCAAATGAACCCAGATAAGGCTCCAGAACCTGATGGATTTAATGCTCGTTTCTTCCAGAAAAATTTGAAACTTGTCAAGGATGACGTTGTAGCATTAGTTCTATCCTTCAATAACGGAAAGCTATTAAAAGAGGTGAAGCATACCTTCTTGACTCTTATTCCTAAATATCATGAAGCCAGCTCTACATGTGATTGCAGACCCATATCCTGTTGCAATGTTATTTCTAAGCTCATATCAAAAATTCATAGTAATAGATTGAAGAGAGTGATGGGACAAATGGTTTCAGCTATCCAAGATGCCTTCCTCGAGGGACGACACGTTAGTGATTGTTAACAATACTGTCTCGTGAGCGAGTGAAATATTTTCATAAAAAGATTGGAAATAGAGAATGTCTCATGTAGATCTACAAAAGGCATTTGATAGTATTAGTAGGGAGTTTGTATACAATATAATGCAGTGCCTGAATTTCCCTATTCAGTGGATATCTTGGATCAGTGAGTGCCTAGTTAACCCCTCATTCTTAATACTCATCAATGGCTCTCCTTTTCTTCAACAAAAACAAAGGCATTAGACAAGGGGATCCCCTCTCCCCCTTTATCTTTGTTTTGGAAATGAAATTCTGGCTCATGAAAATGGAAGGATTCAACATATGAGGAGAGGTCCAAGTCTATATGTATTTTATTTGTTGTTTACAGATGCTATGTTGGTATTTTGCAAGGCTAGTGTAGAACTTATTTCCAAGGAATTAATGATTTATTGCAGAATTAGCACAGAACATGGACTAAGTTAAATAGAAACAAGAGGAAATTATGCTTCAATAAGGGATGTTAGAGTAAACTATAGTTTTAATGAAACGAATATCGTCTTGTGATGGTTTTTTATCTGTCATTTTTATGATGACGATGACCTTAGTCAGTCTCCATTTCTCTTAAGGCATGTTTTACACTAAATTACATGTCATGAATTTCCGCCGCCAAAGGTTACAATGATTGTCTTACAAATAGGGTGACAAATTGTGATGGATTAATTATATTACAAATTTTGAAAATTGGCCAAGCGACGAAGGTTCTTCGGTTGGTGACAGGTAATGTCCATTACCTTTTTATGTGAAGAAATGACAACTTCTCTCTCACCACATGCGTTAGTAAACTTTTGGCAACACCCACCTAAATTGTCTGATTTATTTCTGTCACTAATGCCAAGAGTGATGATTTTTACCCATTTGGTGACAAATTTTGTGTCACCAGTGGTCATATTTCTTGTAGTCTTTTGGAGTAACTGGTTGAAGTTCAGAGTTCACTTCTTTTTATTTTACACTCGCTTTGCTTGCATGTTCATATTGCATGTTTTCTGCACACTATATGCCGTAGAATCGAAGATGTCTTTATATTTATATACAGTGATCTGGAATCAAAATTTGAAACAACCTATTTAGACTAACAAAACTGATTGGAATCTTCAATAAAAGAACCGAAGTAGTCCAAAACCGAAGTCGAAACTGAATTGTCAAACCTTGCTCCAAGGTCAAGGTATTCGAGGATGAGATAAAGCATAAGCTCGTGAGAGGTTGTAGTCAAAGATAAGGTGAGGACATATAGTGAATCTTCAGGTCAAGATGAAGTCTCTTGGTGTCTTGCGTTCAGGATAATCACTAGGGGTGGAGTTCATATCCATACAAGGTGCAATGATGATTTTGTAGAGAGGTCACAAGGATCATGAGAGCACATGTTAAGTTCAAGGATGAAAAGGCAAATCAAGGTGGAGATTTGCTAGATACAATTTGTCTTTATCGATTACCATAAGATAAAACGGATGTTAACAAAAAGGTATCTAATGACTTGTGAAATAAGGATAACTCTTTGTGATCTACTTTATTTGATGGAAATATTTATTTTCACATAAAGAGTAAATAAATGGTGCAACTCTCATGTAGTATTTGGGAGAAAAATTCACATAGAGGCCAATGGTTTCTTATCTAGAGCTAAAACATGGGCTCCAGAGAGACCATCATTGTGAGGCCTTATACAAGTGATCTAGGGGGAACATGCATGAAGGTGACAAGTCTCCAGCAATTCCTTTTGTTAGTTTAGATAGATAATAAGATAATTGGGTTATTGGGCTTACATTACCCATAATCCAATACCCATTTGTAATCTCTATACATTGAGATGAGATCTATCTAATAAACTAAGTCTTCTAGGGTTTTATATTCTTCACATGGTATCAGAACATGAAAAACCCAAGCCATCATCTTCTTTTCTTCCCTCTTTTCATTTTTCAGATCTCCACCATCTCCAGGCTCAGCCGAATCCTGTAAGATCCTCCCGGACCTTCCAAAAGGCCCTTCGGCCATCTCCAGGCTCAGCCGAGCCCTGTAAGGTCCATCCAGACCTTCCAAAAGGCCCTCCGACCATCTCCAGGCTCAGTCAAGCCCTGTAAGGTCCATCCAGACCTTCCAAAAGGCCCTTCGGCAATCTCCAGGCTTAACCGAGCCTTATATAGGCTCAGCCAAGTCCTGTAAGGTCCACCAGGACCTTCCAAAGGGCCATCTAGGCCTCTCCAGACTCAACCGAGTCTTCGCAAGGCTCGTCGAGCTTTCCAAAAGCTCTACAAGGACTGTTTCTACTTTACAAGTCCTCACGGACTAGATCGGCCTCTACCGAGCCTTCATAGGCTATTACTAAGCCTTACTGCTTCATGAAACATCAACTGTGCTCTCCGATGATATTTATGATCTGATCTAGCTCTTTCTTTTGTCTCACCTAGCTTTTTTAATGCTACTGTGATACTGATCTAACTGTCTTCACATCTATTTAGTGATTAAATAAAATTATAATCTGATTTATTGTTTCTAAACTACAATTGGTAGTTTCTATTAATTCTCCTTGATTGGCTGCAATATCGAATGATACGAGTTCTTCCTTCACTCTAATTCCCTCAATGATCGTTGAGACTTCTGTACCAAAGATGATCTTGAGAACTACGGTGAACTTGAATGGCTCTAACTACTTGTTATAGGCCCAGCCGTTGCGCATATTAATTGCTCAAAAGAAGCTGGCTCATTACTACAGTCTCCACCAGCCGCAACAGATCTCATTTATGTGACTTGACTTACTAGGGATTATTCTGTTATGACCTGCCTCCTTAACAATTTAGAGTAGAAAATTAGTGGCAGTGTTATGTTCCTAACTACTATCAAGAAAATGCGGGATACCCTGAAGGTGATGTATGACAATGAGAAGAATCCTTCGAGGGTCTTTGATGCCTGTTTGAGATAAAACAGAGGGATAAGTCTGTGGCCGAGTTCTATGGAGAACTCAAGGGTCTGATTGATGAGTTGAAAATGCATCAACCTGTTGTAACTGATGCAGCGACACTAAAAGGGTATCGTCAAGATCTCGCAGTGCCAAAGTTTCTGTCTGGCTTGAGTCCTACGTAGATCCCAGATGCGTGGTTAGATACTAGGATGAGATAGTATTCTCATGTTGACTGTCACTTTCTCTAGAGTCATGCATGTTTCTATTGGAGCTAATATATCTTCTGCATCATCAATTGATCAGTCTGCCGTGTACTCTGGACGTGATAGAGGCCGTGACTTTATAGGAGGACGTGGCTCATTTGGTATGGGACTCAATTTTCTTGGTGGACGACTGAATACGTCTGATAAAGGACTGAGGCACTATACGCACTATGGTCAAAATAATCATATCTCTAAAAAGTGCTGGATGAAATTTGATCGACCCGAGTGGAAACACCTAGCTGATTCTGATCCTCATGCCCTATGTGATACTCCTCAGACTCCTTCATTTACTTATCCTGGTTCATCTAGTTTATCCATTGTTATACTATCGCAGGAGGGATATGATGTCAGCTAGAGTTCTCTCGGAATGGTCATTCAACAACTCATGCATTCTCTTCAAATATGCATGTCTATACTGCCTCTCCTCAAAAGCCCTGAATTTTAGACTCAAGAGCCTCATCCCACATGAGAGGTATTAAAAAAATATGTCATTAAACCTATCAAATACCTATCCTTCTGTCAAAATTGTTGATGGTTCTTGTTCAGTTGTATTGGGCAATAGGGTTTTTCATGTTACTCCATCCTTAACTCTTATTGATGTCTTATATGTTCCAAAATTTTCTATCAGTCTCTTATCTATCAATCAATTTACAAAACTTATAACGGCAAAATTACCTTTTTCCTTTTCATTGTGTCTTTTAGGACCTGTCAACTGGAGGAGAATTGGTTCGGAGCGTCAATGGGAGGCATGTACTCTTTGGATGACAGAGTGACCTCTACTGGTTTGGTTACAGATCAACCTAATCCAGCTCTACTCTAGCACTGACGCTTAAGTCATCCTTCGATGCAAAAGCTTAGATACATCATCTCTGTTGCGTCTTTTATTTCTTCTTTAGGATGTGACTCTTATGAGTTAGGTAAGTATCATTGTGCTACCTATACAAATCAAGTCACTAGTCGTAGTAGATCTCCTTTTGAGTTAGTCCACTCTGATATTTGGGATCCCAGTCATACACCTTCATTAAAGGTTTTAGATATTTTTTGCTTTTTATTGATGACTTCTCTCGCATTACTTAATTGTACTTACTAAAAGAGGCCAGAAGTTTCTAATGTCATTGAACTTTTTTTCAATGAAATAAAAAAAAATCAGTTTTCTACTTTCATTCGTGTGCTTCGAACTGACAATGTCTTTAAGTATGTTAAAAATAACATGTCTATCTTCTGTTCGAAAAATAGGATTATTCACCAGACATCCTGCTCTCATACATCCCAACATAACAGAATTGTTGAACGCAAATATAAACATATTCTAGATATTACTAGGACCATAATATTTCATATGCATGTTCTCAAATATTTTTGGTCTGATATTGTGTTAAGTGTTTGTCATCTTGTTAATAGGATGCCCTCATCTATCTTGATGAAAAAATTCTATTTCTTGTCTCCACCCTCACAAAAATGTCTTCTCCATAGCTCCATGTGTGTTTGGCTGTACTTGTTTTGTTCAGAACTTATCTCCTGGGTTAGACAAATTGTCTCCTAGATCTATCAACTGTGTCTTTATTGGATATTCTCAAACTCAAAAAAATTACCGATGTTACAATCCCTCGCGTCTGCTGACGTCATGTTCTTTGAGTCTATTCCATATTTCTCTCCATTGGTTTCTGGTACTGCATCTTTGTCTATTTTTCTTCTATTGTCTGTGCCTGCACTACTTCTGCTGATCCTTTGCCAGTACCATCTGGAGACACATCAGAGCCACATGCATCAACGCTAGTATAGGAGCCAGTTAAGAATTTTCAAGTCGTCTACACTCATCGCCAAAAAGTTTCTTCCTCTGAATCAGTTTCAGTCAATCCCTCTTCGGTAGACGATCCTCCTATTCAATAATCAGCACCTCCCTCTGATCTTGATATTCTCATTGCCCTTCAAAAAGGTAAACGATCTTGCACTCATTATTTTATTTCAAATTTTTTTCCCTATGATCATCTTAACCAACAGTTTCGTCGGTTTGCTCTATCCTTATCTTCTGAGTCTATACCCAAGTCTTGTGAGGATACTTTATTCGTGCCTGCCTGGAAGCAGGCCATGAATGAGATGAATGCTCTTATTTCTCGAGGAACTTAAGAGTTGGTGTTAGCACCTACAGATGTTGTTGTTGTGGGATGTCGCTGGGTCTATACTTTGAAGTATAGCCCAGATGGATTAGTGGATCGAAATAAGGCCAGACTCATGGTCAAAGGTTATACTCAGATATATGGCATAAATTATTTTGAAATATTCTCGCCCATTACCCTAATAAATTCTATCAGGATAATATTTTCTGTTGTTGTTAACTTGTCATGACCCTTGTGCCAGCTAGATGTCAAGAATGCCTTCTTGTATGGTGACCTTCAGGAGGAAGTGGATACGGAGCAACCTCCAAGTTATGTTACTCAGGGGAGAATAAGATTTGTCGTCTCAAAAAGGCTATATATGATCTCAAGTATAGTCCAAGGACATGGTTTAAGAATTCCAGCATTATCATTTCTGGCATTGGTTTTCACTGATGTCACTCAGATTACTCTGTTTTTGTTCAACACACAAAGTCTGTTATTGTAGTTCTGGTGGTGTATGTTGATGATATTTTTCTAACTGGCAGTGATCCTAGAGGGCTATTGGAGACAAAAGAGTATCTTAAGTATCATTTTGTGATCAAGGACATGGGGATGCCTAAATACTTTCTAGGAATTGAAATTGCACATCAAAAATATATTATACTTCTTTCTCAATGAAAGTATGCTCTGAATCATTTAGAGGGGACATGACTTTTGGGGTGCAAGCCTACTAGCACTTCAATGGAAGCCAATGTGGACTTGTGATTTGATGAAAGTCACCCACTTGATGATCCAGGAAGTTATAGGAGATTGATTGGAAAGTTAATTTATCTGACGGTTACTAGACCAGATATAACCTTTACTATTGGTGTACTAAGTAGGTTCATGCATGAACTAGAAAGGATTATTGGTTAGCTACACTAAGAATTTTAGCTTATATCAAGAGTTGTTCAGGGAAAGGCTTGGTGTATAAGATGTATGGACATGTACACGTCTCTGGATACTTTAATTCAGTATATGTTGGCGACAGAGGAGATATAAAGTCTACTACTGAGTATTGTACCTTTGTTGTAGAAAATCGTGTGACTTGGAGAAGAAAAGAGCAAGATGTAGTATCTCTCTCAAGTGTAAAAGCTGAGTATAGAGATATGGCCTAAACTGCATGTGAGATGGTTTGCCTAAAGATCTATTGATGGAGCTTGATTTTGGACATCCTGAACCCATGCCTATATATTGTATAACCAGTCTGCTATCTACATTGCCTAGAATCCTATATTCTATGAGAGAATCAAGCACATTGAGATTGACTGTCATTTTGTCAAAGATGCGTAGATCAAGAAGGTGGTTGCTTTTTGGTTCACACCTTCTTCGATGCAGATAGAGAACCTTCTTACCAAAGCTGTCTCAATTCAGGTGTTTTTTAATTTATGTAACAAACTAGGTATATTAGATATCTATACTCCAGCTTGAGGAGGAGTGTTAGTTTAGATAAGTAATAAGTTAATTGGGTTATTGGGTTTACATTACCCAAAACCCAATACATGTTTGTAATCTCTATATATTGAGATGAGATCTATCTAATAAATTAAGTCTTCTATGGTTTTATATTCTTCACACCCTTGAACATGTAACTGTGTATGTCTGTTGTACTTCTTTTTATTGTATACTGAAATCTCTCTTTAGCTGTCCTCATTGATAGATATATGTTGAACCTTATAAATTTGAAGTTTTTCTTTTTTGTGGGTGTTATCTTATATCTCTTATGTGCTCATAAAGTGTTTGATTTGATATATCCTAGGTAACCACGCTTCTACAAAAGCTTCTCAAACCCTAATAGATAATATAATACCTCTGTTTTGAAATACAAGATTTAATAATGAATAATAGTATTTTTTTATTGCATGTATTTTGTGTTAATTATTATTGTAGTTATGTATTATTATTATGGTTATTACTATTGGTAATTATTATTATTATTATTAAATATCTTTGTGCATTATTGTTATTATTTTTATTATTAATATTATTGATATTTATTTTGGGTATTATTCTTAGACAAGCTCACTTCTTGCCCCCTATTTGTTCTCTTCTTTTTACTTTCATTTTCTTATTCTTTATCCTAAGTTCAATTCAAACTCAAGTACCAATTTTCATATGCTTTACCTTTTACCATTAGCTCATATTCGTTTCATATCTTTCTTTTGTCTTTCCTTGACCCAAGCCATGAACCCATTTTCATTCCTTCCATTTTTCTTTTATTTGAGCCAAAACCAAACAAAAACGTATTATCCAATATCTAATTTTATTCTTACCTCAAATCCATATCCGAACAAAAATCATATCTAATCCTAACTTACCCCAAATCCAAATCATATTTTCAAAATCATAATCTCAACTGATTCTATTTCAAAATAATATCCTAACTAATCTTAAATCTATTTTAATCCTTATCCTATCAATTAAATCCTAAATCCTAACTATGTAATCGTATATCTTAACTACCTCCTATATCTCTCTCTTTATATTTAATCCTATCTAATCATATCCATCAAATACAAATCTTAACAACCCAATCTTCGTAATCCTAACTACTAAATCATATAGTTATCTTAATTAAATAAAAATTCTAACTAATCTAATCTCTCATTATCTCTTAATCCTAACATCTAATCTTAAATTATCCTAATCCTAACTATATAATTATAACCAATTAACATCTCCTATATAAACATCTAATCCTAAACCAAAACTCTACCCTAATTTCCTCCCTCTTCCTTTGCTGGCAACCCCAACCCACCATGCGACCTCCTCTTTCTTCTCTAGCGAGACCCTGACACCCTGACATCCTCCGCGGCTTCCGCCTCCTCTGCTGTCGAACTCTCCATGGTCGGCCGTGAGTTCCTCCCCTTCGTAACTCTCTTTTTCTCTTCTCTTTATATTTCTAAGTGTAAATTAATACATGTTGTATAAAGTAGTGTGTGTATTAATATATGTGCATGAGTTTAATTCTTTGTGTGATTATGTATGTGTTAGTGAGTGTGTTTTTGTGTGCGTGCGTGAGTGTATGTGTGTCCTGTGAATGTATATTTGGGTATGTGTATATAAGATGTATGTATGTGTATATTATGTATATAGGTATACATGTGTGTGTATATATACATGTGTATGTTCATGTGAGTTCATAGGTTGGGTTGCGTGTTGCAGCGTTCGGACCCGTTTAGTGAGATCCGGACCCGTTGCAGGAGACTCAGTTTCATGTTCGCAGATGACCCGTTACACTAGCGATTCGAAGACCGACCCATGAGATGATCCGGAGATCCGTACTGGTTCGTGCAGTAAAGATCAGACAATGATTCAGGTCCAAAATCGTGTCATTTCATGTGAGTATTTGGTCTTATGTCTTTTCTTTATTACTGTTGCCAGTAGGTGTTCATATTTCTGTTAGTATCATTTTATGCGACCATATGATATATTTTAACAGTATGATTATCCGTATCACTTCATGAGACATAGAAAGTGTTTATTTTTATATTATTGTTAATTGTCGTTATCTTCAATTTATTTAGTATCATGTTCTGATATTGTTGATGCTTGTTAATTATTGTTCATGACATGCTCACTTTAATGTTACCTATATCAGAGTAGTAGTGTTTGAGACTAGATTGTACCCGATAATTATCGAGTGGATATTGATTTAGATGTTCAGTAGTTGATACTTGACCTATTAATGATTTAATTGAGATAAAGTTGACTCGAGGTTGGGACAGATTGGACTAGAGGAATAGTAAATCTTAAACATGTATAGTGGATTACTAGACTTGTATTGTCATACCGAGGGAGAGTTAGATAGACTTCAAATAATGGATCAGATGTATCTTGATATTTATATGCTTATGGATTCGTTGCCTTATCATTGAGGTATTCTTATTCTATCATTTCATGTGTAGATTGTTTACGATTTCAGATTTTGGATTATTTGTGGTATACCTTAGACTATGATTTGACTGGACCTAGTGATTAGCCTAATTCATGTTTGTAGATGAGTGATATATTTTATGTAACGTATTTATGAGACAATTATTTGTGATTATTTAGATAGCAATCCTTTTTGAATATTAAGGACAGATAGAATAGGATGCTATTTTACTAAAAGACTAATTCTACCTTGATGCTTGGATGTGTGTATGGACTTAGTTAGATTAGGAGTCGATCTGAGATGTATATTCTTTTTGTTGGATATTATGATTGACCTTGATAGAAATGAGAATATGTGATGATCTTAATCGATAACCTTACTGTTATTCGATAGTGAGTATATGACTAGATGTAGCTGACTGTTTATGGGAGACTCTGATATATTGGTTACTAGAATATGGATATACTAATAATATAAAGGACTAGAGTTGATCGACTGGAATGAGATAACAGGTTATTGATTTATTGAGGTGATGGTTACCGTATCAGGTACTTTGACATGGATAGATACTTGATGTTCACGATAATTTTATTGAGACTATTAGATTATTAATCATTTACTATTGTATCCTAGTGCAGATGGATGAGATGTTGATTAGTTCTAAATGAGACTATCCGTTGAGCAGTATCCGGACTTGTTATTGTAATAATTCATGTTACTAAAAATTACTTGAAAAATATTGTCAGATCGTAACACATGCATTGTTCTATTGTTCTATCGTTTACAAGGTAATATTATCCACATTGTTATTATTACATCATTGATATTGTTAGTGTCACCATATCGTCCCAATAATTAAAATAACATGGATATTGATCGCTCTAAATAATATTGTAAATAGACAACTTACACAGTGATTGAAAAAATTAATAGAGGAGACAACGTCTACATTTTGGGTGGACCTAAGATACAGACTGTGCAGCCAAGATACGGTTCCATTGCAGGGTTCCCATGGATGACTGACATCCCGTATTGTTCATATTGTTATTGTTATTGACTCGCTAGCGGTAGGACCTGGTTCAGCGTTAACTGATTGGGTCGTGGTCCTGAGTATGTACGGGGCCCACCTAAAGTATAAACAATATCTCCAACTAATTAGTTTCAATAACTTAGGATCCTTATTGACATGTGTAGTAGGCATAGTATGGGATGCGTCTATGAGATGTGGCAATTGGTGTTCGCTGACATAATTGATAACAAAACTGAAATCCTACATTGACATTATAGACTGAACATAGATATATACATGTTATAATAGACATCTGATTGTACACTGGACCCTAACATGACTTATCCTACCCGAACCTGATAAATATACAGACTGTGATGGACATCTGACTCTAGTACTGACTGACTATACCCGCCTGATATATAGATAGTGATAGACACCTAATTGAATACCTGACTGGACATATACTCTACTGTATGCTATCGACATTACTGTTTATTTACTTTATTCATGCCATTTCTTATTCCAGTATACATATTTTCTTTATCTGCTCACATATTTTATGCACAAGTACTTGTCAGTTTATTCTTACACATTCACTAGGAGTTCTAACTTTCTGAATTTGCATATCCAGATCTGTGGCTATTTATTACTGATCAGGTATTGAGAGAGGATCACAAACATCTTGAGGAGCCGGAGATCTCTCTTACTCGATCATCTTTTCTCGGTATTTTTTTCTTTATTCCATTACTTTCATGATTCTAATTGGACTCATACTTATTCTATTCCTTTATTTATCTGTTATCATATGTGGATGTTTATTGTGACATTGCAGTGGTGTTGATTTATCATAATGATTATATTGCTTGTTCAGATTACTTTAGGCTTAACGTATATACGTGGGGTATTCTCCTCGCGTATATACGTCGCCGACTCTCGCCACGGCTCCGTTTCTATGTATTTTTGGGAAGCGAGGTGTGACAGGATTTTCTTAGTATCAGAGCTAGGTTTAATATAAAGGAGGACCTAGTTCTTACCAGTAACTTAAAATAAGTTAAATTGACACTGCAATATACATATAAGATTCACACAATGATATTGAGTCCACTTGAGAATTGACCGTCCTCCCTTTGGATATTCCTTTTTGATTTTTTGATATCCCTGATTCTAACTCTTCTTTTAGAGTGATCTAGATTTCATCTTGATTCTTATTCTTTTTTCTGATTCATTTCTCTAATTTTGTCTCCTGAGTTTGATCACCCCATGTTGAAGCTGGTACTAGAGATCAGAGCGCGCAGCGGAATTTTGGTGTCTCGGATAGGCGACGTTGAAGCTTCTTTATTTTCTCCCTTTACTTTGATTTTTTTTATTATTCCTTGATTAATTGAAATTTCGAGGACGAAATTTTTTATAAGGTGGGTAGATAGTAATACCTCTATCTTTGAAATATAAGATTTAATAATGAATAATAGTATTTTTTTGTTACATGTATTTTATGTTAATTATTATTGTTGTTATGTATTATAATTATGGTTATTACTATTGGTAATTATAATTGTTATTGTTAAATATCTTTGTGTATTATTATTATTATTGTTATTATTAATATTATTGATATTTAATTTGTATATTATTCTTAGACAAGCTCACTTCTTGCCCCCTATTTTTCTCTTCCTTTTTCTTTCATTTTCTTATTCTTTATCCTAAGCTCAATCCAAACCTAAGTACCCATTTCCATATGCTTTACCTTTAACCATTAGCCAATATCCGTTTCATATCTTTCTTTTATTTTTTCTTGACTTAAGCCATGAACACATTTTCATTCCTTCTATTTTTCTTTTATTTGAGCCAAAACCAATCAAAGCCTATTATCCAATATCTAATTTTAATCTTATCTCAAATTCAAATCCTAACAAAAATTATATCTAATCCTAACTTACCCCAAATCCAAATCCTATTTTTAAAATCATAATCTCAACTGATTCTATTTACAAATAAAATCCTAACTAATCTTAAATCTATTCTAATCCTTATTCTATCAATTAAATCCTAAATCCTAACTATGTAATCTTATATCTTAACTACCTAATCACTAACCCTATATCTCTCTCCCTATATTTAACTAATCTAATCCTATCCATCAAATACAAATTTTAACCAACCCAATCCTCGTAATCCTAACTACTAAATCATATAGTAATCTTAATTAAATAAAAATCCTAACTAACCTAATCTCTCATTATCTTCTAATCATAACCATCTAATTTTAAATTATCCTAATCCTAACTATATAATCATAACCAATTAATATCTCCTATATAAATATCTAATCCTAAACAAAAACTCTAACCTAATTTCCTCCTCCTTTCTTTGCTGGCAGTCCCAACCCACCATGCGACCTCCTCTTTCTTCTCCAGCGAGACCCCGACTATAGCTCGCGACACCCCGACATCCTCTGCGGTCTCCGCCTCCTCTGCTGTCGAACTCTCCATGGCCGGTCATGAGTTCCTCCCCTTCGTAACTCTCTTTTTCTCTTCTCTTTGTATTCCTAAGTGTAAATTAATGCATAGTGTATAAAGTAGTGTGTGTATTAATATATGTAGTATTAATATATGTACATGCGTTTAATTATTTGTGTGATTATGTATGTGTTAGTGTGTGAATGGGTTAGTGAGTGTGCTGTTGTATGCGTGCGTGAGTGTATGTGTTCTGTGAATGTATGTTTGGGTATGTGTATACAATATGTATGTATGTGTATATTATGTATGTGGGTGTACATGTGTGTATGTATACGGGTGTATGTTCGTGTGAGTTCATGGGTTGGGTTGCGTGTTGCAGCATTCAGACCCGTTTGGTGAGATCTGGACCCATTGTAGGAGACTCGAATTCGTGTTCGCAGATGACCCGATATACTAGCGATTCGAAGACCGACCTATAAAATGATCCAGAGATCCGTACTGGTTCGTGCAGTAAAGATCAGACGGCGATTCAGCTCCAAAATCGCGTCATTTCATGTGAGTGTTTGTTCTTATATCTTTTCCTTATTACTGTTGCCAGTAGGTGTTCATATATCTATTTGTATCATTTTATGTGACCATATGATATATCTTAATAATATGATTATCCGTATCACTTCATGAGACATAGCGAATGTTTATTTTTACATTATTATTAATTGTCGTTATCTTCTATTTAATTATTATCATGTTCTGATATTGTTGATGCTTGTTAATTATTGCTCATGACATGCTCACTTCGATGTTACCTATATCAGAGTAGTAGTGTTTAAGACTGGATTGTACTCTATAATTGTCGAGTGGATATTGAGTTAGTTGTTCAGTAGTTGATACTTGAACCTATTAATAGATTTAATTGAGATAAAGTTGACTCGAGATTGGGACAGATTGGACTAGAGGAATAGTAAATTTTAAACATGTGTAGTGGATTGCTAGACTTGTATTGTAATACCGAGAGAGAGTTAAATAGACTACAAATGATGGATCAGATGTATCTTGATATTTATATGCATATGGATTCGTTGCCTTATCACTGAGGTATACTTGTTCTATCATTTCATGTGTAAATTATTTGCCATTTTAGATTCAGGATTATTTGTGGCATACGTTAGATTATGATCTCACTAGACCTAGTGATTAGCCTAGTTCATGTTTGTAGATGAGTGATATATTTTATGTGAAGTATTTATGAGATAATTGTTGGTGATTATTTAGATAGCAATCCTTTTTGGATATGAGGACAGATAGAATAGGATGCTATTTTACTAAAAGACTGATCTTACCTTGATGCTTGGATGTATGTATGGACTTAGTTAGATTGGAAGTCGATCTGAGATGTATATTCTTTATGTTGAATATTATGATTGACCTTGACAGAAGTGAGAATATGTGATGATCTTGATCGAGATCTTACTGTTATTCGATAGTGAGTATATGACTAGATGTAGCTGACTTTTTATGGGAGACTCTGATATATTGGTTACTTGAAGATGAATATACTGATAATATAAAGGACTAGAGTTGATCGACAAGAATGAGATGATTGGTTATTGATTTATTGAGGTGATGGTTATCGTATCAGATATTTTGACATGGATTGACACTTAATGTTCATGATGATTGTATTGAGACTGTTAGATTATTGATCTGTTACTATTGTATCCTAGTGCAGATGGATGAGATATTGATCAATTTTAGATGAGACTGTCCATTGAGCATTATCCAGACTTGTTATTGTATTAATTCATGTCACTAAAAATTACTGGGAAAATATTATCAGATCGTAACACATGCATTGTTCTATTGTTCTACCGTTTACACAGTAATATTGTCCACATTGTTATTATTACATCATTGATATTGTTAGTATCATCATATCGTCTCAGTAATTGAAACAACATGGATTTTGATTGCTCTAAATAATAATATAAATAGACAACTTATACTGGGATTGAGAAAATTGATGGAGGAGACATCGTCTGTATTTTAGGTGGACTTAGGATACAGGTTGCGCAGCTGAGATACGGTTCCACTGCCGGGTTCTTAGGGATGAATGATATCCTGTATTGTTCATATTGTTATTGTTATTGACTATCTAGCGGTAGGATCTAGTTCAGCGCCAGGTGATTGGGCCGTGGTACCGAGTATGTACAACACTCACCTAAAGAATGGACAATATCTCCAGCCAATCAGTTTCAATAACTTAGGACCCTGATTGACACATGTAGTAGGCGTAATATGGGATGCGTCTATTAGATGTGGCAATTGGTGTTCGCTGACATAATTGATAACAAAACTAAAATCCTACATTGACATTATAGACTGAACATAAATATATACATGTTATAATAGACATCTGGTTGTACACTGGATCCTAACATGACTTATCCTACATATATCTGATATATATACAGACTGTGATGGACATCTGACTCTAATACTGACTGACTTTACCGCCTGATATATAGATCGTGATAGACACCTGATTGAATACCTGACTGGACACATAATTTACTGTATGCTATCCACATTACTGTTTATTTACTTTATTCATGTCATTTCTTATTCCAGTATATATATTTTTTTATCTGCTCACATGTTCTATGCACATATACTTTTCAGTTTATTCTTACACATTCACTAGGAGTTCTGACTCCCTGAATTTGCATATCCAGATCTGTGACTATTTATTACTGATCAGGTATTGGGAGAGGATCACAGACATCTTGAGGAGCCGGAGTTCTCTCTTACTCGATCATCTTTTCTCAGTATTTTCTGTCTTTTGTTTATTCCATTGCTTCATGATTCTATGCATTGGACTAATGCTTGTTCTGTTCCTTTATTTATTCGTTATCATGTGTAGATGTTTATATGTGACATTGCAGTGATGTTGATTTACCATAGCGATTATATAGCTTGTTCAGGTTACTTTAGGCTTAGCATGTATACGTGAGGTATTCTCCTCGCGTATATACGTTGCTGACTCTTGTCACGACTCCGTTTCTATTTATTTTGGGAAGCGGGGCGTGACAGATAAAATGTGACTTACATTTTGTTGTACAAAAGAAATGAAGAAAAAACACTATGAAGCTGCATAATCCCAAGTAATCTTTTGAATCAACAATATTAACACTCTCAGCACCTCTCCACTTGAACTTGGGATCTCTCATCGACACGAACTCCACCAACAACCAAATTCCCTTCTTTTTCATTTATCAAGTAATTTAACTCGAATAATATTGGCTATCCCAATTTCTCTATCTCATACTGGGTCATAATGATCACAATACTTGTCATATTCTTAAGTTATTACATAAACTATGTATTTCAATGAATATTACTTATATTATATTATTTGCTTAGGTTCGAGCCATGGCTTCAAATGTCGTCCGATTCATATACATGTTGGTAATATCTTATAGGGTTTTAAGGTATCCGATACGATAATCAACCCTATAATATCAGCCGATATTGTCGATATTGATGGTTGATATTGGCAATATTGATACTAAAACCATTGACGATACTGATTCTGAGATTTTACACCATGCTTGGAACTATCAATTATTTATTAATAATTTTCCTAATTTTCATTATTTCCATGTCAAAAATCTTGTTTTTGCTAATTTCTAAAAAGATAATCAATTATTTTTAAACCATATGATTAAATAGGATAAAAGAATCCTGAAATTTCCAAAAAAATCATGATTTTGAAATTTCTACTAAAATTTGGCTTACCTCTTCTAGTTACTGATGGGGATATCTAATGGCTTAGTTTGTTTTAGTTGGTCATGTGGTTGATTTATTTTATCTTATTTTATTTTAGTTGGTTATATAGTTGATTTATCTTATATTTTTTTATTTTAATTGGTTAGTGTAGTTAATTTATTTTATCTTATTTAGTCCTACATTGATTGTGATGAGAGTTCTCATATGATGTAAGCTTATAAAAGACAAAATCTGCTTTGAAGATTCTAGTCGATGATTGATAATTAAAATGCTTATTTAAGTTTTGTGTAGCCAATGTGCTTTTGAGTGAGATGCCATAGGGAAAGATTCCCGATAATTTTCTTGGATTATAAAGCCTAAGTTAAAATTTTCTAGTGTTTGTTCCCAATTATCCCCCTTCTTTTTTGTTCATTCTCCATCATTTTGGTATTAGAGCTAAATTTTTAACTTTCTCCAACCAAATCTCATGACCATAATTTCTCTATCAAAGATAGTATCAGTCAAAAATCACTAAAATTTGCTTGCAGCACTACTCATCGCCACTGTTTATCATTACCTCCTTCCAGCTACTAGCTCCATCATCATCGTCTTCTGCCGCCGACATCTTTCAAATCTGCCGCTGCCGTTCACCACTATCACAACCACCTTGATTTAGACCTAATGACCGAATGCCAGCTCCACGACCACCATCATGGCTTGATTGAGAGTCAGGGAGATTTGCACTCGACATGGTTGAGTTTTCTCCAACCCGGGAAAAATTATGGGGACATAAATGGCTTAGTTTGTTTTATTTAGTCATGCAGTTGGTTTATTTTATCTCAATTTGTTTTACTTGGTTATGTAGTTGGTTTTGAAAAAACACCTAGAGGGGGGTGAATAGGTGTAAATGCTAATCTAGAACTAATTGCAAAAACTAAGTGCGCTAGATGTGGAAGCTAATGCAAATATTGCACAAACTTAATACAACACAACAAGTGTAGCCGAATTCCCCGTGAAGGGCTCTGGACTAACTCCTCTTGATTCCCCTTGAATGGGTTGAGGTGCTATGTGAAGCTCTTGTTGGTTAAGTATAAGTTAAGCACACACAAACAACCAAGCATATACAAGATATAGCAATATGAGATAATACAAGGCAATATGAAATATGCTCAACACAAGCAAGTATGATATGATATGAAGTATGATGCTTTGCACAAATATAAGAGAGAGAGTTAGAGAGACAATGGATTAAAACGCAAACACCAAGATATGTTTCGAGGTTCGAGCACCTTACTCTACATCCCCGCCTACACCACCGTGTAGGATTTCCAATCCACTATCTCCCACCGAGGGAACATCTACCGAAAAGGATTTGTTACAACACTTAGGAGTACCAAACTCCTCTCTCAAACAACAACCTCACAACCGAGGGGTAGGCCCGTAGCCAATACAACAACCAACACCTCTACCGAAGAGGGTTTACAAACACCAATCTCCACCTCTCACTAGAGGGAGCAAACCAATCACCCGATCACCTCTACCTAAGAGGGATACACAAAGAATAAGGGTGTTTACAACAAGTGGTTCCAAAACCACAAACTCAATCTCACTTTCTTTTTCTCTTTTTCAACAAAACAAATGATCCTAATAGATTAGGATAGTATGATAGCTCAAGTGTGGAAACAAGGTGTTTTTGGAAACGAGCAACAAAGAAAAACTACTTGGGAAATCTCTTGTAAAAGATAGAAAATGCAAGATCAAATCAAAATCCCTAACCCTAGTTTTCTTTGATTTTCTAAAAACCCAAAACAATAAAGATGAGAAGTTTTAAAGCCCAAAAACTCTTTTTAAAACTCTTTTAAACACTTCAGAAAACTGGAATTTTTTCTCTTCAAAAACTTGGCAAAAATCCCAAAAGAGATGGGGTTTATATAGGCCAAAACAGAAACTAGCCGTTAGAGCTGAGCTGGCAGCTCTGACAGGCAACGGTCGACCGGCCGGTCGACCGTCCAACGGTCATATTTTGACCCGTTGGAGCCACCGGTCGACCGCCCGGTCGACCCAGAAATCCAGAGAGCAGAACTCTCTGCAGCGGTCGACCGTACGGTCGACCGGACCACTGTGCTGCCAGACGTGCACGTCTGTGCACGTCGGTCGACCCGTGCGGTCGACCGTTCCTTGGTGCGGTCGACCGTCCCGGTCGACCGACCAGCCTGTCAGCACAAAAAATAAGTTCAGAAAATTTGGGAAAAATATTTTATAAAAATCTTTTATCTTTTTTGAAAATCCCATAAAACTTATTTTATCATTTTATATTGAAACATAAACATGTGATAAAAATTTTCAAGACATATATCAATCATATCAATTCATTTTTGTGTCTTGCCAATTTTATCAAAAACCAAAACTTGTATTTTTATCAAACTTGATTTTTCAATAGGAAATCTGATTTTCCTAAAACTTATAGAAATACAAAAACATGATATTTGAACATTATTAAGCATGATACATATGGACATAGGTCCAATATACATTCACAAAATATATCACAGTTTTTGTCTTTAATTTCAAAGAATATGTTTTATACCAAAACATAAAACTACATGAATAGGTACGTCAAACTAAGTTTGTATAAGTCATATAAGTATGTATGTATATAGAGCACATCTAATATACATATAAAACATGTAAACTTGTTTTGATCAAACTATTCATGAAAACCAAAATCCAAATCATGAAATGTGTGTGTATGTGTACTTGAGCATATCAACTATACTAAACTTTACAAATGGATCTAAACACACTAAACTAACTATGGATACCTAAGTCTTTGAGTCATCAAGAAGACTTGCTCCCAAACGCGATCCACCGAGTGCAAAGGTATGATCTTTAAGGTTTGGCACCGGAATCACCATGATAAGCTTCCAAACACCTCTTGTTGAAGCTATCACCAAACTAATATCTTGGTTAATGATCTGAAACTTAAACAATACAAGATTATTAGTAAACATAACTACATGAGTTAATCATCATCAAAACTAGGGTGGAAGGCCTTTGGGCCAACAGGTTTATCTTATTTTTAGTTTATTTTAGTTGGTTAGTGTATTTGGTTTATTATAGTCCTACATTGATTATGGTGGGAGTTTTCATGTGATGTAAGCCTATAAAAGATAAAGACTGTTTTGAATATTCTCAGTTGATGATTAACGAAAAATGCTTGTTTAAGCTTTTGTATAGCTAGTGTACTTTTGGGTGAGATACCCTAAGGAGAGATTCCTGACAATTTTCTTGGTTACAAACCCTAAGTTGAGATTTCCTTATGTTTTTTTTCCCAATTATCCTTCTTTTTCTTTGTTCGTTCCTCATCAGTTACACTCTAATATTTTATATTTTACACTAAATAACCATTTTTTAAAATTTTATCAAGTTTCAATCTGAGCTTAATTTATTTCCTCATTTTCTTATTTGTGTTAAGTATCAATCTGACCTTGAAATTTAGTTTCTAAGAACCATTGAAATCAAAGTTCTCTTTAATTTTGTTTCTTGTCACCTCTAGATTAGGTTCTGGCCACTTTGAAATAATGTATGCAAAGGGAATATTTAGAAAGTAGATTGATTCTGATACAGGCACAAGTATTTGAACAACATTACAAAGTTGATTCTGATACAGGCACAAGTATTTGAACAGCATTATAAAGCTTGTTATCACTATAAGCATGCATACATCAGTATACAGTCTTTAAGATTTAGGTATAACAACTGATGAAACCCACTCTTTGCTTTCTTTCCTTCTAATAGTACATATCAGATGCTTCTTGTTATCAGCACAAGCATGTGTATCAATATAAACTTTTAGGGCTAGCAGCTGATGAAGCTCACTCTTGCTTGTTTCTTTAGAACACTTATCAGATGTGCACAATAGGTTTCTCCCTCTATCCTTGTGCCTTCCTTTGCCTGCCAATCAAAACATTGATCATACATAGAATCATTAGCAAATCTTTGATAAATGAATCATTTCTATTAGAGATTAATGCATACTTGAGAAGACAAAATCTAACCTGAAGATGGAGACTGTAGAAGGTTCCCTCTGAATATGTTGCGAGGGTTGAGGCATTCATGAGCTGAAGTCCCTGGCCCTCCAAAATTTTCAGAAGCTTTGATAAAGGAATCATTTCACTTCTGTTCTTGATCCCTATCTGGACCATTACCTCTCTTCTATTGAGACCTGTTGCTGAAATCACTGGACCAGCCTCAAATTTTTGGCCGTTTGTAAAACTCAAAGAACGCTCTTGCTTTGACATCTGCAATAGAATCTCTTCCTTCTTCCTTGTCAACCTCTCGATGTTCCTTCGCAGCTCAGGTATGTATTTCAGTACACAGGCAATAGTGCATGGAATACTCAATTTCTTCTATAAAAACAGTATTTTTAGTATACACACAAATATATAGGAAGAAGAAGGGGAAAAAAATGTTTTAAAAAAGTACACATACACTTTGATCAGCCTCGGGAAGAAGGTTCCCAAGGGAAGAGCACAAGCTATTTAGTTTCCTCCTCCGATCACGCTCATACTCGTTGTGGATTGATCTCTTCATGGAGTCAGATTGGTTTTTGACTGGAACACTTCCATGAGAATCAATCTCCGGTGGATGAGGAGAAGATGAAATTGAGTTGTTGATATGTCTTGCTGATTAGGAGAATAATCTGCAAACAGTTCATTGCGGGGGAGCTCATTGATCATATTACCTTCCAGTTGCCATCCGAAAGCTGGAGAACAGATGTTCGGGGAAAAGGTTACCATGGTGGGCTCTTGGAGATCTAACTTTGAGAGTTAGACCCTCCTCCCATAATTTATAGAGATCAAGCAGGAATAATTCACAAAGGTTTACTTTGTGAATTATTATATATAGACCTTGGCACATTTCAAGTACAGTCAAGTGATTTAGTCCGTGTTCTCTATCGACAATCTGCTGGTCTCGAATATTATGTAGATGACTATTCTTTGGAGATGCTAGTGATGGATCATGTTAATTTTCATTACATTGATAGTAAGAAACCTGTAAATTGTTAGTAAGAGTAAGAAGATGCAATCAAGACACCATGGATATACTTTATTTTGTCAGACTCTAGAGGAACATTTTGGATTCCATAATATAAATGTTATCATATATGAACAAATTCCTAATTGTTTGTGTTTAACTATGTTTTCTTTCTTCTTTTTTCCGAGAAACACAGCAGTGAACCACACAATTTTGAAATAGATATTTACATATAATACCTGATTATCTTTGTTAAAGTTAATTTGTGTTACTTGGGTTAGGTGGTAAAAGTGATGTAGAACTATTTACCAAAAATTGTCAAAATTATGAATTTGCAAGTTCTCCATAAAATTTAAATAAAGAATAATATTTCGTTCTGGCTGTCAATATGAAAACATCTCATGATCATATGACCGTAGGCAAACTACTGAACAGGTTATGAGTCATATATATGAAGGTTTTCATTTCTTTAATTTAGTTTGGAGCCACACAATTAGGGAGATTTTACAGCAAAAAGTTCTGGAAAGAATGTTGGATTAATTGTCAAAGGATCAGAGTACATGTAGTAGTTGTTCTGTAAGATTTTTGGGTCTTCATTCATACAAGTACCAGCCTTCCCTTTTAGCGCCACTCCAAACCCCAAACCAAACCCAAAAAAATAAAATAAAATAAAATAAAATAAAAATTACATCACATACACACATTCTAACCATGAAGGAAAGAAAGGAAAAAAATTAAAATAAATAGATAGTAATAACAAATGATAATAAAAAGAAGTTCAGAAAATAAAGGTAAACTAGTCTTCTCTAACATATCTAAAAAGTATGTATGTAGCATACAAAAAAACTATTTTGATATATGAAAAACTAAAGAATTGTTCTACTATTACCTAATATTATTGTTTTTAGGGAAATTAACAAGTTATGTTGAAAGACATTCCTCCTAATGCTTCAGATATATCTAATTATAAAAGTAAATGAATAAATCTGGACAATTTCCTCATTCCATCTTCACAGAAAGGGAGGTCAAGATAAAAGAAAGGAGAAGATGCATAAAACTGAAAGAAAGTTTCTTATATTTTTTTCAATAGGAGTTCTCCAAGAATATGCATTGGTTCTATTTTCAAATCAATATATAGTGTGTGATAATGAATGGTTCTTCCAACTAACCACTATATGTATAATTGAGATATCCTTATATATATGGGCATGCGCATAGGTGACATGCAACACTCATGATGATAACTAACCAATAATAACAGGCTGATATCTATAGCATTTGTTGAAATATTCAGGGATCTTTAGCATTTTACAGACCAAGCGTGTGTAATACATTATTGATATGTTTCAATTCCTGCCATCAACATGAGTTAACTCTTCAGTCAATAGGCAACTGTAATAATAGTTTTGGGAGTATACTGGTATTTATGAGAAGTATAAATGGGAGCATGCTTCCTGCATGGAAGACACGGGCGGACGCTTGCTTTGCATGTGTTTGCAGTGTATCTCCTTGTGGCGGCCACGTTCCCCGTAGATGTACCTATCGCAGCTTATTATATGCCTGCATTCTTAGCTCATCAAGTACTGCTTGCAAGTGTAGTATAATCTAATGGCTATTCCTCTAATCTAGTGAGCTAAGCAGAGTTTAAAAAGGAGAACTAATAAACTAATCACTATTCTTGGTTACTAAATAGTTGTCATCTCCAAGATTGCATATCTCTAGATTGCTGTAGACATTTTCAATGATAAGTGCCTTGCATCGTAGGTATTTAAGTATAACTGACTAATTTTGGGCTAAGCAAAGCATATTCATTGAGTGTTTTTATTTTTTGAAGGAAAGAGATTCATCAGTGGGTTAATCATGATCACTGAATAAACAATGACGTACGCCAGAAATCAGGGTTGTGATTAGTTCCACAGTTGAAGGAAGTCGTAGAAGGTAGGGGGAAAAAATGAAAAAAGAAAAAGAAAAAAGCAAGGGAAGAAAAAAACTTTTGAGAGGTTTTAAATAACTGCGCATCTCTGTGTTTCTTTCTTCTTTTTTCCATTTTTTTTAATTGATTCTTTTTTTCTGTAAATGCAGATGAGGGTCTATAAGAGAGCAGCAAAATTTTGAAAAGTTTCAGTATGAGCTGAAGCAGCAGCGATTATTTTCCTAGCAGAACTCCAGAAAGATGGAGAGCTTACTGCTTACAATACTTGGTATATGACATAATTCCAATGAGAAATCTTCTCTCTTAGTTTATCTTCCAACTCAAAATACTTGATAAACTAATAACTTATTTTCCTTAAAAAGCATTTTCTGCTCTTTCTTTCTGTTCATTTTGTATGAAATTTCCATGGAGTCATCTTCATTTCCTAATAGCTGCCTTACTTGAACAACCATCTTTTGTCAAAATTATATGTTGAGATGACACCATGAATTGCGAATTTCATCACAAATATTGTGACTTACAAGGAACCTTCAATTTTGTATTTCTTTTCATACACCAACAGAAATATAAATGTTAATCATGTCACTATTTTAGTCGATAATTTTTTGCTTGTTGAATTGGAATTATAAAGATACCCCTCCGAATTTCATTCTTATTTATTAGTAAGTTTTAGTCATTGTCGTGCCTTTGATTAATGATATGAAAGCAATCCTTCTTCTAAAAAAGAAAGAAAAAAATATATATAATGAGAGGTAGACATGGCCCCCCTAATTGACCCCTCCATCATCCTACCCTAGAACTCTTACTACTCTTTGTTCATCTTTATCAAGTTACAAATCCTTCTGTCACTTATGTCCCAAAAGTAATTTAAAAAAAAGTAAATTTATTTATCACTCCACAGGAAATTTGATGTTTTAGTTTAATGCTTCCCTTGGTTTTTCTTAAAGGATGATGAATATAAATTCTCAATGTCTATAATAATGGTTTTGGGCTAGACAACCACAGATGATTCTGTAGATTTTGGCACTTTGATTGGCTAGCTCACTGTCCAGCACTTGCTATTTTCAGTCTGTTCTAGTATAGCTTTTGAAATACTTAGTACATTACTGGTATAAAAACTATCTATATGTTCTTCTATTTCCAAAAAGAGACAATTTAAACCCTTTATTTCTGTATTAAGTGTTCTTTTATTTTCGTGAAGAGGTAAGAGATGTCCTACTTTCTGACTTCTATTGCTGCAAATATTGATTGATATCTACATGAAATAGATGTTAGGAATGCATTTCTCCACGGAGAATTTCAGGAAGAAATCTTTATGGAGCTTCTTCTAGGGTATTACACATCAACTTCACCTGGTACCATAAGCAGCTTAGTAGTGACTTGTTTGTCATGGGATTCAAACATAGAGCTTTAGATAAACCAGTGTTTATTCACTGAAATGTGGAGCATACCACAATTATTGTTGCCTATCTTGATGACATAGCGTGGGATCAAGAAACACAAGTGAAGCCAAATAAATGGCTGAAGTGTGTTGGAATCAAGGACTTCGATCCATTGACATATTTTGGGAATTGAAGTTGCAAGTGAGAGAATAGTGCTTTTAGTTCCCAAAGAAGTTGGCTTTAGATGTATCAATGAGGCTAGAATCCTTGGTGTATGACTAGTTGATAGCCCAATTGCAGTTAACCACCGAATCTGCGACACTACATCTAATCTTCTAGAAAGGAAAAAAAAAACATGAGTGTTTGACAGGAGAATTTATACTATTTACCTATTAGTTGACCAGACATTTCATATGCTGTTTGAACGTCAGTCAGTAATAGAATCGTGGTTAGCATCGTTATAATGCATTTCTTCATATTATGAGGTGCGTAGGGGGTGCATCACCCGGTCATGTGCTAATATTTTTTCCAGCTCCTTCTCACTTAAGAATTGAAGGATATTGTAATGCCGATTGGGCTGGTGCTCATAATGACATAAGATCCATAACCACATATGGTAAATTTGTTGGGAGGTATTCTTAGTGGCATGGAAGAAGTGCAAGAAGTAGTTTTGTGGCTAGATCTCTGTATAAGCCGAATACAAGGCTATTGCATTAGCATCTTGTGAGTTTTTATCTAAATGGTCTCAACTTAGTGATTTAGGTTTCTTTCTGCCCACAACTGTATGATTCCACTATGATAATCAAGGGCAATTCACGCTGCTTTTGATCTTGTCATGAATGACAGAACATAGCTCGCTAAAATTGATTACTACTTTGTGCGAGAGAAAGTGATGGCTATATTTATTTCTACACTTTCCATACAGTCGAAACCACAATGGCCATCTCTGGAACTTCACTTAAACATGAGTGTGACTGGTTGTGGCTTGCTGATATCAATGCCCCAATTTGAGAGGGAGTGTAAGAAAAGTCAATAGTTATCTTTTGTTTCTTGTTATTTACTGGTTGTATAAACCGTGAACTTGAGCTTGAAATATTTCAGTTTATTTGTTCTGGTCTGAACTATGCTATTATCAGCGTTTTCATTTTTTTTATTCAGTTAGAATATAAAAGCTGGTTAGGTTTGTTAGAGACACCTCATGTAAATTTCTTTTTCTTGTCCACCCAAAATAATCTACATCATGGCTATTATGCTTTTTATTACATAAAAGTACTCTCTGTAGTTAATTTATGTCAACATGCATAAGCGATGAAGCTAAAGCTGTGGTCCAAGGATTAGTCGTTGGAAAATTTTCCAGCAGTGGGAGTTCAAACCTCTACTTCACTTTAGAGACGTACTACAGACTGTTTCTTCACTAAAGCGGGATTTGCTCGCAGAGGAGACCTCTGCAGTTCTCCTCATTTCCAAATGCATTGCCGCATAGCTATTCTATTATTCTATGCAATATTGTCCATAGAAAAGAATATGATGTAGCATATTCTTTGTGTTAGTATGTATATTGATTGTGTATTTTGCATATATGATAAATACAAATCATTTTAAGGTTTAACATCATCAAGACTAAACTCTAGAGGAATGTTTTTGTTATGTTTGAAATATCATTTAATTATTTGAGGAACAATTGATTATAATTTCCTTCACCAAATTCTGTCTATGGAAACTTAAAAAAATTCTTCATTTTAGAGGTCACAATGGTAAACATACAGAATATCATCATCACAGATTCCCATCAAAATGGAATTGGTTATAAATCACAAGTATCTAGGAAAAGATTTGATAGTGCTACAACATACTAGCACCTGTAAACCTGACATTAGCTTTATCTTCTCTTAATTAAGTCGAAGTTATTGGCTGAGACTGGACATGACAGGGCTTGTTATAATCTTAGAAGACCTAATCTAGACCTTGATTGAGAGAGGGGCAAAAAAAAACAGTTAGAAGAGAAACATGATAGATTTGTTACAGAAAATTACAATAAAGCCAAGAGAAACAGAATACATTCCCCACACAATGTACATCAAAAAGAAAGGGGAGAGAACAGAGAAAAGGAAAAAAGAAAACTTGTCTTTAACTTTAATGACCATATATTAGTACTCTAGTTAATTCCTATCAACATACACTAACTGATAAAGCCTTTCTTTTTTGTTCAAGGAATGGCAAATTCATTATTGCAAAATGTTCTGGCACTCTGGCATTTGAAACCTCTGCTCACTAAGAGAATTCATCAGTTGCTCGCAGAAAATTTCGACGTCCATCCTTATGGCTTCCTTTGCCTGTTCAAGCAATACACATCAAATTTAGCATCCTTCACTCAACCAACAACTCTTGCATGAAAATTTTCATTGCAAATCAAACCATAGAAGAATTCTAACCTGAAGATGAAGAGCATAGAAAGTTCTTTCAGCATTGGTGGTGTGAGTTGTGGCATTTATCAGCTGCAATCCTTGTCTCTCCAAAATTCTCGCAACCTTGGAGAAAGGAATCGCCGCGCTTGAGCTCAAGATGCATATCTGGATCATGATCTCTCTTTTACTCAGACATGTCGCTGAAATCACCGGATTAATTACTCCGTTGGAACAAGTAGAAGCGAATTCATCCCTTGATGCCCTCAACTGAAGCTCTTCCCTTTTCCGTATCAGTCTTTCAACGTGTCTTTGTAGCTCAGGTATGTACTTCAGTACACGGGCAACAGTACATGGAATGCTCAATTTCCTCTGCATCGATGAAAAAGTTAACTTCGGTCAGAATACAGAGAGTACTGTAGTTAAATAGAATACAGGTTTTATGAGCCAAGACATACTCTTTGATCCTTCTCCGGGAGAAGTTCTCTAAGGGAGGAGTAGAGCTTGTTCAGCTTGATCCTTCGGTCACGCTCATATTCGTTATGGCCTGATTTCTTCATGGAGCTCGGGGTGTCTTGATCGCTGTACTCGTGTTGTTGATGTCTTCGTGCTCAAAATCTGGCAGCTGAGGAGAGCAACTGCCGGAGTTGGGGGATGTGTCTGTTTCATTGTTGTTGTAGGTTGCAACAGGTCGTCGCAAGGTATCTCATGGATCATTTGCTCTTCAAGATGCCACTCAAGGGCTGATACAATGCTAGGAGATAGAGAGAACATTGTGGATAGAGAGATAATTGTGTGGCTTACTTCCAAGAATCTGCCCTCCTTTCCCATTGTTTTTATAGTGAAGTCTGCATATGTAGGCTACAAGAAATGATATGTTTTACATTAGATTATGTAAACATTATTAAATTGGTGTTTGGATTGGTATACTTTGTCTTAGAATCTGGTCGCGAGCAATGCATTTGTAATTTTCGATGGAAATTAAACCTGAGTTGTTGCGATACCATGTTAAAATCTCTATTATTGTACCAAAATTTTGAACTTGTAATAAAGATTAAGGGTTAAACTCTGAAGTTGTGGTGGACACACAAATGATATACTATAGTAAAGTTATTGCCACTAAAATCTTCGATTGCAATAAAACTTCAAAGTTGTGACAAGAGTTAAGATAAAACTATGAAGTTGTGGTGAAAACACAATAGTCCCTAATATGGCACCGAAATTCGCTCCGCAGGGTTAGAGCAGCTTTAATTGAGCCATCTCTCATTAATCTAATTTTTAAATACATGCCTCGTGAAAATTTAACTTGAGTTACTCGGAATAAATATTAAAGTTCATGCCACTATATATATTTTTTTTTAGGAAAAAACCGTGAGGCTGAACAGCCCCCGACGTTTGGCACTATATTAAGCTCTGGAGTTTTGACTATTAAAGTCCTTATCACTACATCAAAATTTAAAAGTGGTTGAAAGTAATAATATTATATTCTAGCAGTGATGAGGTTGAGGATAATGTTTTATATTTTATATTTCAACATTATAAAAATATTATTACACTAATTAATAAGTACTCACTAATTAATAATGATAAATCTTTTTAATTCTCATATAGACACAAACAAACACACAAAAACAATAGAGAGGATACCTGATGAACAAGAATATTCCCATCAAACTCCACAATATGTTAGCAGTTGATACATAGCCATAGGCCTGTCAATGGGTCGGGTCCAGACACGGACCTGACCCGGACCCAATCCGATTAAGCGGGTATGGAAAGGGCTGCTCTAGACTCATACCCGTTTACCCGTATACCCGTATACCCGAGTATTAAATGAGATGGGTCTGATTTTACTTGAACCAGACCCGATTACCCATTTACCCATTTCAAAAAATAAATATAACTAATACTAATAGAATTAAAACCCTCTCAAGACTCTGTCAGTAAATGAACCCTTTGTGTTTTAAGTGTTGAAAACTGTTGGTTGATTAGTGGGTTATTCTATTGTTGTGTTTTTCCAAATAAATTTGGGGGCTTTGTTTTAATTTTTTTTTTTTTCCTTTATTAGAGTCTTTCATCGAATTTTCCCTCCACCTCTTGCACCTGATTGCATTTCATCCTTTATTGATATTAAACATGGTTTCTTTCTCTTTACAAAATTTTTTCCCTCTCTTTATGTGTTTTTGTTACTGTATTTGTTTATGTTTTTTTCCTTATGGGTCTGGGTAACGAGTCTGGACCCGCGGGTACAGCAGGTCCGGTATGAAAACTCACCTTCTGGACTCGCGGGTAAACGCAATAGGTATGGAACTCTCTTGGGTAAACGGGTCCGGGCTGGTACCACCTGTACCGCCCCGAACCCGACCCATTGACAGGCCTTCGTAGCCACAAGTGCGTATCACTCAAAAAATACAATTACCTGAAACCTCAGAGGCACAAGCAAGAGTTTGGCTTACACGAGTCCGAGCGTGTTAGCTCAACTGAACCACGTTCCATTTTCTTCTTATTATCAGCTGCCTCCTCTCTTCTCTCATTGGCTGCAACTGGCATCTCCACTGTATATTTAGCATCTTCCATTGGCACAGCTGAGCTATTATGAAAGGGAATTTACTTCAGCTATTCTTTGTTTACTAAATTATTCTTCAATCATTGAGTCTTTTAGATTGCAAATCTGCATATATTGATGGAGACATTCTCAGTGACATATACCTGATAGTTTAATATTTGTTTCAGAACTCATCATGTTTTTTCTCTCTGTATTTATTCAACTCCAAAGAAAGTGGAAAACTAAATCATCATGAGAAGACATTACTTTAATTTACCCTTTAAAATACTTCCTGAAGTTTTATTGTTTTTCTAGTTTGATTTTGGATCATAACAATTTCTCAGGTAACTAAATTTGTCGTTTTGTTGTGTTTAGTTAGTTCCAAGATATATTATCGTCAACTGTTCAATGGATATAATTACCTACGATCAAAGCAAAAGAACGTGAAGAAAGAAATAGCTAAAAGATTGCTTTGTGTTCTTTGTTCATCTTTTTCTATATATATTTCTAATTATTCGAGTTTTGGTTTAGTTCTAAACTGATGTAGTTAATAAATCAGAATCATAATTTTATTTTTTTTATTTTTTTTTTTTTTTAGATTTCGACGGACAGTCTTTTACTCATGCAATCCCATGGCTCGCATCAGTTCATCCTTATTTTTGGGGCCATGTTGGGGGCCCCAGCTAACTTGAAGGCCTAATATTCTTGTTGTTTAAAACAAGCAGATTGAAAGATTCAAGGGCAATCCGCAACCCACAGCCCAAGCCCCGTTCCTTAAATACCCTAATTCACACGACTCACTTATTAAAATGACCCTTCATCTACATAGATATAAGATATAAATCCCAACAACCTGATAAATTAAGAATATGCTCGCCTGTTCATTGAAGAGAGATCAATGAAACCAAGTACAAAGATGGGGGAGGTCCCTAACAAATATGTACAACTCTCTATGACAAAACAGGAAACACCACGCAAAAGCAAGCGTCTAGAATAAGAGATTATAAAAGATCGAGTGTCGCAAAAAATATAGGATCTCTGCAAGGAAAGGAAAGACTTTACAAAAAATATAGGTCTGTTTGATCGTCGTAATTGACCATAAGTCACAATTTGTAAGTGGTGGTAACTCTTTTACGTGTTGTAAATGAGTTACATGTGTTAGATCTAATAATTGTTCAAATAAGATCTTATATATGAAATAGTCTATTTATCAGGATCAAAGGGATGGAGGGTTTTATTAGGCATACCTGATTGCATATGATCTCGAGGACGCTGGAGTTGAGAGAGAGGATTCTTCTCTCCAGCCACTAAGTTCTCTTCTTTATCCTTAAGAGGAGATGAGAGGCCTTCAAGAGAGAGATTAGGTCATTGTGGTGGAGAGAAAATCCTACCCTGATATATATAGTATCAGGAATCTAGTTCAACTCATCATAGATCTAGGCCCTTGATTGTACTATGAGTTTCACACGTGCAGATGACTCTCACATTTTAATTTAAATACACTCATCTGTAAGTGTAATTGAAAACGTGTTAAGACCCAAACTATTTAGTCTTGATCAATTCTTTATTAGATCAAACAACATAGGTTAAATGGGCGGGTGTAAATATCCAATTGACTTGATTAAGCCCAAATTAAATAAACTTCAAAACATAATAAGTCTAACAATCTCCCACTTGGGTCAAGCAAGTCGTACTGAATAGATATTATGCATAACTTTATAACGTCAAAAATTTAACCACAACAAAACAAACTACATTTCAAAACAATCTGGTCCATTAAGTATCCTATTACCAAATATGGCGGCCGTTACCTTTTGTATAATTGAGATAGGACCTTCCACATCATAAGTTTCAGAACTCTTAACGACATAGATCAAATGTGAACGTGTGGCATGAAAATGTCCTCCGAACAAATAAGTTACAATTTCAACTGGTTTCACTTTATGACTCAACGAGTCCAACTTTATGACTCCAACGAGTCTAACTGCTAACAAACTCAAATGCGCAAATTAAATTCAAAAGAAATTTAAAGAAAGCAGTTATCACTTTATTATCGGAATCAACAAATATAGATAAAGTGCACTTAGAAATAATGTTTGTTATATGAAATTATTCACTCCCACTAAATCAGGATATCATCATGACTAGTCATCCCCATATGAGCAATATGCTCTAAGAATACTTTAGGTGAAAGTCTTTTAATAAGTGGATCTGCAGTGTTAAGAGTAGTACTGACACTTTCAACAGACACAATTTGATTCTGAACTTTATCATTGATGACAAGAAACTTGATATCGATACGCTTCAACTTTGCTGAACTCTTGCCACTATTACAGTAGAGCTCTATAGATCTTATTATCATAGTGTAGCTGTAATGGCCTCTCGACTAAATCTACCATCTTCCTACAATCAGGAAAATGTAACTTGAAGTGGACTTTCTCTTGTCGATACTTACAGTATAATCTGAATCCGTGTATCCAATCAGCTGCAACTGATCAGATTTCATGTATCCTCTATAGATATAGCTTTACTTTCTTGGCAGTCTTCAAGTGATTAATTCCAGGATTAATCAAGTTCTGTCAAGTTTCTCAATGGTGTATGCTATGTCTGGACGGGTACAAACTTGAATATGCATCAGACTTCCAACCATCGATGCATATGAAATGTTTTTCATTTGCTCTTTTTATAGGTCGTTCTTGAGACATTGGAGTAGACTCAACTCATCTCTCCTAAAGAAACACTTCATGTCATATCTATCTAGCACATTGTCGATATAGGCCTTAAGTGATAAACCTAATATTTCACGTATTTTATCACGTTGAATCTGGAGGCCTATTACAAAAAAAACGTCTCCAAGATCTTTCATCTCAAAATTCTTTAAGAGAAAACTCTTGGTCCCAAGTAGAAAATCTATATCGTTACATTCTAATAGAATGACATCCACATATAGCACAAGAAATATAAATCTACTCCCTTTAAATACATTGATCAGCTACATTTTCCTTAAAACCAAAATCGGATATTAGTTAATCAAATTTCAAATACTATTGACAGGATGCTTGCTTTAAATCATAAATAATTTCTTTAATCTGCAAACCAGATGTTGTAAACTTTTAACTTCAAAACTATCTAGCTGCACCATATAAAATTCTTCCTCATGTCACTATTAAGAAAGGCTATCTTAACATCCATTTGGTGTAACTCCAGGTCAAAATGTGCCACCAGTGCTATGATAATCCTAAAGAATCCTTCATGAAAATCGGGGGGAAAGTCTCTTTATAGTCGATGCACTCTCTTTGAGTGAATCCCTTTGCGACAAGATGTGTCTTATACCTTTCGACATTGCCCTTCAAATTTCATTTGGTTTTGAATACCCATTTATAACCAATCGGTTTCTTTCCTTTAGGCAACTCTACTAAATCTCAAACATCATTGTCCTTCATGAATTTTAACTCATCATTCATGGAATTTGACCATTTAGTGAAGTGAATACTGAGTTTGATCTCATTTAAGGATGTGGGGTCATCCTCTAACACTATGTCAAACTCATACTCTTAGAGATAAACTATATAGTCATTTGCAATGGCTGATCTTCTCTCCCCAGTTGATCTTCTAGGCACTTGTGATTGAAGATTTTCAGTTTCTATCTCATCAGCAGGATCTACTTCAGGATGAACTATATCTGTATATTGTAAGGGTATAACTATCTTTCATGCTGGGGTAGAACAACTACTTCATCATTTGGAACAGTTATCATGGGTATAACAATTTGTTCTTCCTCAAATGTGAAATCCTTAAGTAGTTGACTCCCATTGTTCTGAATTTCCTCAATAAATTTAGCACTATCCATCTCTATTATATTCTTAGTGGAGGAACAGTAAAACTTAAAACTTCTAAACCTCTCAAAATACCCTACGAAGAAACATGTAACTGTTCTTGAGTCCAGCTTCTTCTCATATGGTATATATGGCCGAGCTTCCACTAGACAATCCGAAATATGTAGATGCCTAATACTGAGATATTTCTCAATCCATAACTTATATAGGTTTTTAGTTACTGTTTTGCTAGTACTCTATTAAGGAGATAGACAATCGTCTTTAAAGCTTAGCTCTATAATGACTCTGAAAGAGTAGTGTGAGCTATCATACTCTTAAGCATGTCCTTCAGTATGTGATTTTATCTCTCAGTAATACCATTTTGATGAGGTATCCCTGATATGGTGTACTAAGCGACAATGTTACGTCTTTCAGAAATTGGCAAATGGTTCTGAACATCTATCTGATCCGTCATAGTTACCGTAGTACTTACCACCACGATGAGATCTAATGACTTTAATTTTTTATTCAATTAATTTTCAACTTCAGCTTTATAGATTTTAACATATCCAATGACTGAGATTTCGCATGTAACAGGTATACGTACCCATAACGAGAGTAATTGTCTATAAAAGTGATACAATATTAATGACCATTCAAAGAAGTTGTAGGGAATGGACACAAATGTCAATATACATCAAATCTAAGACACCTGAACTCTGTCTAGTACCAAACTTTTTAATATTTCTTTAATTAATGTTCGCTTAGTGTCTAGGCTGTTCACATATAAAGATTTAGGATATGAAGCATGAAGTTTTAATTTATATATAGCCATCAATCAGAATTCTAGTACCAACAGTTTTAGATTTGAAAAGTAAACTAAGTATTTCATTACCAAGACTGACAGTAAAAACAGATCTGTCTATCAATGAAATTGAAATAAGATTCCGCCTAAAAGAATGGTACATATAGAGTCTCATTCAAATCTAAAATTAAAAACTAGAATCTAATTTAAGCCTATAAACTCCAACAGTTTCTACTTCAACTTTATTTTCATCACCCATATATACGTATCGTATCACTCAACTGGGTTGGGCCTCCTTTGGGTTTGAAAGTTCCGCATTGAATCATTTATGTGAATTATCTATCCATCATGTATGACGCGGCACTACAATTAAATTATTTCAAAATAAATATAAATATGAGATATACCCGCTAAATAGTCATTTCTGCTACTTTATGCAATCATGCTTGAGGTGGCTTACTTTCTTGCAGAAGAAGCATGCAATGACCTTCTTCTTATCCTGCACTTTTACCACTTAGGATTGGCTACTGTAGTGGTGTTTATGTCCCTCCCTTTATTTTCACTTTTCTTTTTCTTATTAGAAGTATTACCTTAGATGCTAAGTGAGCATTTTCAGTCTTTCTTATTTCAATCTCTTTTCTTTCCAGACACGGTGACTAATGAGCTCAGTGAGACTTCACTTTTCCCATTGAGCATTATAAATAATCTTGAAAAGGATTATACTTTACAAGAAAAGAGATTAGAATAAAATGCACTAGAATCTCTTCAGAGAGTTTCAATTTTTGTGCCTTTAATTTTGAAACAAGATTGGACATTTTCATAATATACTCCCTTATGTTTTCTTTACCATTGTAGTGCATATTTATCAGCTTGCAAAGATGCGTACTGGCCTTAATTTATCTGATTTAATAAAGCGGTCAGTTACTTTAGCTGAAAACTCTTACACTGATTCTATCAGGCATAAAACCCCTAATAGTTATAGGAATAGTGTGCTTTATGACCATTAGAAACATCATGTAACACCTCTCCCACTAATTATAATTGGCCTTTTCTTTACTGAACTTTTATTGATAATAGTAGAGGTCTATAAGTCCTTAAGGTGTAGTCTAGGTCCATGAATCTAAGAACGATCAT
This sequence comes from Agave tequilana, assembly GCA_038442645.1. Lineage (NCBI taxonomy): Eukaryota > Viridiplantae > Streptophyta > Magnoliopsida > Asparagales > Asparagaceae > Agave > Agave tequilana. The sequence continues at coordinate 14,964 of JAVJIF010024361.1, read as the reverse complement.
TTACGTGGTCTTACCACTTCTTAAAATTAGTATCATTCGATTTAGACTACGTACGTAATATAAACATTGCATTTAACAAAATGCTACTGTAATAGTCATAAAAAATGAATTTCAGAAAATGCAACAAGTTTATCCGATAGAGCTGCCGACCAAACTTTCGGAACAAGTTGTGTCTCTATATACCAACACTGTGCTCGCTCAATATAGATACCCTCAAGTTTAGGTCCTATGTAAGGGAACAGTTTTTCTTTAGGCCGACTATCCCTTTATAGGTTGGTCCCAAAATTTAAGTTATCTATATAGACCATATAATATATGTAATGACCCGGCCATAATGACAATCTTCCTTTGGGCCGATTGCCACATGGATGGGCCACACAAATCTACACATCTGGATTCTTGTTCCGCCTTCAGATTAGTTGATGAGGGTAATGCAATATGGGCTTATAGTGTGATAACCTTCTTTTGGGCCAACTACCACACATTAAGGTTCTTCTCACATCAAGTATCCAATGCCGTACATAATTCGGCCAAACAATAGTCTTCCTTTGGACCAACTATTGTCTGCATGAATTATATACGCAATTAAATAAGCTTTTATAATTTTTTTAACTCGAACATGTATTATCTTTATCTATGTGTTATCAGCTATAGTAAACATTAATATTCATCATGCGAGAACAATATAAGCAATATAAGATTGATGAAGGGATAGGGTAAAAATACATAAAACTATGGTAAACATACACTTCAATGTCTTCTTTATATCAACTAACTACTGTTTTGTCATATATAATGCTTGTAATACTGTAGTGCTCGTCAAGATCTTCAAAACGACTATTTACATGCCAAAAACAGAAGTCCGATGAGCCCGTAATAGCTAATTGAAGTTTCTATTGACAAAACTAGTTTGCAGTACTTATCGGGTGTGAATCAGAACCGACTCACAATGGTAAATTATGAGTTTTCTTAATGGGTCAGATTTAGTAAACTGAATGAAACCCAATCAGATTAATATGAGATTAATTGAGATTAGGTCTCTTTATTTTATTAAATTCTTCTCCAAATTTTCTTAAGAGATTAGAATTCTATTTCAACCCTAAATCTCAAATCAATCTCAACAATCCTAATTGAATTTAATATGAGATTAATTAGAATTAGATTTCCTTATTAGATTAAAATTTTATCTCTTAATTTCTTAATTTTAATTAATCTCATAATCTCACTTGATTAGGGAACTCAAAAAAATTAATAATTTTTTTTAAATGCTTTTGCCATTGCCGCCGGCCCATGGAGGAAGGGGCCCACATCGCCCCTGTACGCGCGGCATGCAGGCGCATTGTTGCAGGCGCCTGCAGGCAACACATTGTATGCTCTTGCAGGCAATGCATGCAGGGCATGCATGTGTGTATCCTTTGCAAGTACTTTTTTTTCCCTCCAGAGTCGGCCGATTCTGGTGGGCCTGCTTCCGCCTGCATGCACAGCGTGCGGATGCTGTGCCTGCATGCATGCATCCTTTCTTTTTTTTTAAATAGAATAATGCACAGATTAAATTCCAAAAAATATATATGTACATGCAAAATTTAATAGAAGTATCTCGTTTAAACTTTAATGCAATATATGAGACACAAACTATTTATTGAATTAAAGAAAGTATTGTAAACTGTTTAAAAAACACTGAAGACAAGTTATCAGATAACGGAGTCCATACTCCAGACATAAGGATGATCAAAGTTATTGATGCAGCCCGCGTCTCAAACATCACTGCATTGCAAAGACGCAGGGCTCGAGGCCCGCGTCTCAACATCATTACATTGCCAAGAGGCAAGGCTCGAGGCCCGCGTCTCAACATCATTGCAGTACCAAAATATAAGGCTCGATGCCTGCGTTTCAACACCAAAGCAGCGCCCAAACGTTGAGCTCGAGGCCCGCAGATCTCAAGCTCGCTTTTCAATTGCAAATGAGCCCTGCGTCTCAGCTAACTACCCTCATTACTGGGTCAGATACCGCTCACTTAATGAGGGTAGTTAACCCCTATTATGGAGGGTTTTTAGGGAACAGTTTTACCCCTAAAACCCCCTATAAATAGCTAGAGCTAGCTGCTACTAAAGAGGGGGCAGATTTTTTAGCTGAGGAATATTGGCTTTACAAAGAGTTCAACTCTTCTACACAAACTTGTTGATTTCAAGTTTTTTTCAAATCTCTTTGAGACTTATTTGATAGGTGCTATGCTACTCCATCATTGATTCAAGGAAAAAAGTTCTGAAAAAATATGACGTTCACCCAGTAAACGAGAAATAAGATTCACTTTCTATCACTACGCATAGAACCCAGCATTAAATAAAGAGGAGATTTGAGCTTGAGTATCTACTCTCTCTTATAATTGGAATTTGATTATAATCTTTCATTGATTCAAGGAAATTTTATAATATTTTCAATTTTTCTACCCGTACAAGAGACGGCTACTCGCTGGGGGCTACTTTCTCAACTGATGAGTAAGTTGTGGAGCAAGATGATGTCAACTTCATGGAAAAGACGCTCGAGTCACTGACGGGGGGTAAGCGCGCACAAAAAAGTGTTGTTTTTGAAAAGTCTGTGCGCTTTGGCTTCCTCGATACTTTTATTATAGCATAGAGGCTAAACGGGTCGAATCCACAAGAGCGGGAAGCGATTGAAACTTTACCGGTATGTTCACGTGTGTGTTAACGATTCTTCTATGTTTTAAAGAATGAAAAAAAAAGAAAATAAAGAATGAAAAGAGAAGTGTACAGTAAAAACAAAGATAAAAATATTGAAAGAATATATATGTGATTTTTGAGATATATCTAAAACAAAGTGAAAAAGAATAAAAACTCATGCCTACTAACTGCTAATGGCTCTAATAACTGTGCTAACCTCTTAGTGATAGTTGCCTCACATGTATCCTTTGCCATCACTAGTCCTTGATTTAAGAGCGTTTCAAAGTATGACCCATAAGATAAACTCATCATATCCAAACTCAACAAATAAGTACAAGTTACACTTAAACCATTAAAACTAAACAAGACCAAGCATGAAATAAAGTAATGTTAGTTCGTTAGAGAATTAGGATGTTAGAGTATTAGAATCCATCAGCATAAGGCATCAATGGCTCTTGTAAGAGTAAGGTCAAGTAGAGGCTATTACATTCATGTGGATTATCAAGTAAGGAGTAAGCAAGTCAGTGATTAGTAGTTAGTTTCCATGAGAGAAAATTACCTAAGTATGTAAAAGGAGTTAGAGAGAATAAAACAAGAGGAGATAAAGAGAGAACCTTTCATATGGAAGTCACCTAGGGGGTGAATAGGTAACAAGCTAATCTAATGCAAAACAAATGTGAAATTAAAACTATTATACAAATTAAAACTATTAGGCTAATACACAAAGTATAACACAAGAGTGTAGTCAAATTCCCGGTGAAGGGTTCTGGACTATCTCCTCGAGATTCCTCTAGATTAAGAGTTGAGATGCCATTATGGCTCTCTTGATTGAATACTAGTGTGAGCAACAGAAGCAATCACATTCATATATATATATATATATATATATATATATATATATATATATATATATATATATATATAATATCAATGTAGCACAAGAAATATCAAGTATATAAGAATGTTAAAAATAAAAGCATACAAGATATATAAACACAAGTGAGAGAGAGATAAGCAATCGCAAATACGGGAGATTTGTTTCAAGGTTCGAGCACACTTGCTCTATGTCCACGCCGTCACCACTATGAAGGATTTTCACTATAACGATCCCGCAAGATCACTCGGTGCCGCAACACCTACAGCGAGCTCCTCAAGAACTCTTGGACTCGCAAATCTCTCACTTGTTCCCGCAAGAACAACACACGTGAACCAGCAAGCTTGCCGAGGCTACAACCTCTATAACTCCTCAAATATAAGGGGTGGAACACTTGTGATCACTTCTCTTGATCACAAAAACAAACTCTCTCACAACAAGGATCCTAGAGAATGAATATAGTAATGAAAAGCTCAAGCTTGCATGAGAAAAACAAGATAGAGTTGTGATGGAAAACTCAAAAAATCTCTTTTGAAAACACTCTTAAAAACTCTCCTTTTGATATGAAAGTTTTAACCCAAAAATATGGGGAGAAAAAACCCTAAGAGAGATAGGAAAAACTGGCTCTAAAACTTCTCCAAAATCTTATCTAAAACTGGCCAAGAGAACCTCTTTTTATAGGGCTTAGCCATTGGGGTCCAGAACAGGTCCAAAAATGGCCTGTCGGTTGACTGCCCGGTCGATCGATCAACGGTCATATTCTGACCATTGGGGTGCTGGTCGACCGCCCCAAGGCAATTTGCCTATCAGTCGACTGAGGTCAGAACTAGAGAGTGAACTCTTTGGTCGGTCGACCGCACGGTCGACCAATCTAATGGCCAGAGCTTTGTTGCACGTCTTGTGCACATCGGTCGACTGCCTGGTCGACCGAGATCTGGTCTGGTCGACCAGTCGGTTCAGGCTGGGTTTTTAGGGTTTTGAAACTTGGTCTTTTAAATACCATAAAATCCTATAAAATCCACAAAAATAAGTTCTTATAAATATTTAAAGAACAAATATGTGTGACTAAAATTCAACATATATTTCAAACAATTTGAACTATTTTTGTGATATAAAAAATTAAGTTTTAAACCAAAATCGGTATTTTTCAAAAACCAAATTTCTAGAGGAAAATACAGTTCTTCTATAAACTTGTTTAAATACAAAAAAAGATATTAAAACTCATTTGAAGCATAGTATATATGAATATAATCCAATACACATATAAAATGAAATATCTTATTTTTTTACAATTAAGCTCTAAATAAAGTTTTGATAAATACAAACTTAAAACCATGAACTAGAAACATTAAACTAAGTTTTTCTAAATATTTGAACCAACAGTGTATATAGATGAAATTCAATATACATATAAAACATATAAACTTGTTCTGATAAACTCTATTCATGTAACATAAAGATATCTTCTTTGAAGCTCATAACCAAAACAATATTGTCTAAAACTAAAACTATTATGTATGAAATTTGTGTGTGTGTGTTATGAGGTTGAACAATCAACAACTAATCTATCTGTTACATTTTATCTAAAATACAAAATCTTAACACTTACAAACATATACTCAAGCTCAAGTCTTGAAAATCTTCTCTGAAAAACTTCTTCTCCATCTGACTTGGTTCAAATTTGATCCATGAGCTAGACTCCTCTTTGATTATTTGATGCGGTCTTAAAGCGCGAGCTCTTGAATCAATACGTGTTAGCTTCAAAACTTAACTTTGAATCTTTTGTTGAAGTTAAATACCGACTAAGAGCTTGATCAAATATTTAAACTATACAAACACAAGATTATTAGCACACAACTACATGAGTTAATCATCATCAAAACTAAAGTGATGGGCTTTTGGGCCAACAATGTCCTCTTTTTTATAATGAAAAAACTCATGGAGTTATATATGCATGGATTAAAGATAAGCTTCATAGATGCTCTCCCTAAACTCATGCATAGCAAAAATAATAAAGATATTCAATGAAAGCTCTTAAACAAAACATATATATATGCATAAACAACAAATATTAAACATGTATATATAAACTCTCTAAATTATTTTCCCCTTTTGTCAACTCATCAACAAAGGGGTGAAGCTAAAAAAGATGTATATGCGATATACATTCATGAAGAGGAGAGACGTTGAGTTAGCTCCCCCTGCATACATACATTACATGGAGAAGGGATGACTAGACCCTAACCCATATAAAGCAAAATATACAATGTATAAACGAAGATGTTAAGCCCCCTACATACGTGTACTACTTAACAAAGAGAGGTCAAGCTCCTCAATATGTAAAGTACGCTCAACAAAAATCTATGTATAGAGAAAATGTTAAGCTCCCCTTGCATATAGGAAATATATATCAACAAATTTTAAAAGTTTTTGATAATACTTAAGATAAAATTTTAAAATTTCTTGTAGTCAACAAAATAAATTTTAATGCCAATTGTAAGTTTTGATATCAATTGTAGGTAAAGCATGAAATATATTTTCATGCCAAACAAATACCAATTGAAGTCAATGCATAAGCTTGTAAAAATACCAATTAACATTTAGAATTAAGTCAAGTTAGCATAAACAGTTTGTACTTTAAAAATGTGTAAAGATATTGTAAAGCAAGCACAATTAAAATCATATGTATGTATGTATGAAAATATCACTTAAAATTTGGTGCATACATATATAAAAAACACATATTAGTAAAATAAAATTCATGAAGATTATGTGTAAAACTCATAACTACCACTCTTTCATGCACATGATAAAAGATAGTCATTAAGGCATACAAGACATGGTCGTCCAACTATCTGCCCTTAAGTTGGTAGGAATTTTCAAAATAAGAGTTTAAAAATAATTTAATATGTTTGAAAACTCTACCAATTTAAGAATCAAAAAACTAGTTTAAAATAATTTTTGAAAAAACTAGTTAAAGATCCTTCAAAATATAAAATCAAATCATATATCCTATGAAGCATTCCTAAGTACACAAAAATTGTCACTCAAGATCTATAAGGCTCAAAAATGGTCCATAAAATAAAGTCATGTGTAAACAAAAATAATGTGAGTTCATAAGAATCATGTGAAAGCATATTCATAAAATAAATCAATAAGGCTCAAAACAAACATCAAAACTAAATTTTTTTATAAAATTAAACAAGCATCAATGATGTATGTTTTGTCGAATCTAAAGTATACATACATATCTTAAAAAAAACGAATCGAAAATAAAATTTTGCATGAAGGCAAGTGACTCAAGGATATACATGTATATCTATTAGTTTTAGACAAAAATAACATATACATGAATCTAAATATGTACAAAAATAGGAAAATAGTATAAATAAAAGAATTATCAAAACTAGCTTATACATGTACATGTAATGAGTACAAATGAGCAATGAAGTATAAACATATAATAATCAAGTGTACATCACTACTTATAAGTATAAACATAAGTTTTAATGAAAATTACATCTAAACAAGTAATCACCACATGAAGTACAAACAAACATCATTATTAGGCTAAATGCACGTGTTTAGAACTAGTATATTATACATAGTAGTTAAACAATAGTGAGAACACAAAATATGAATCCATATGAACATGAGTGTATCTTAAAGACTATTTATATATATTACATGTCTAACAATATTGCATTAAAATATGAGCATTAAAACCACAACATGCTAAAAATTATCAATGTAAAAGTATGCAAATTAAAATAGGAGTTTAGCGATAGATAGTTACCAAACCATATGAACTATTCTCTAAGTTTTTCAAATCACGGTGGTCCTCCCACCAAACATCCTTAATAGTGATGCATTAATTAGGTATGTCCATCTAATTTCATTTGCATCCACCATCAAAGCACCAACCCTATCACGTTTTGTGAGAGCCAATACCTACATCAAACACAAGTGATGAGAATTTGGTACTCATATCTTTTTGGGACCATTGGGGGTAGTAACAATTGGAACCCAAATATTTTTATAGCAACATTTAAATGATTTATCGTATCAAATAAAATTTTGAAAGATGACATTTGCGACCACAATGTGTATATTGTACACTCTAGCATACATGCTAGTAGTGTGAGCATGGTGTACATGTGTATACCATGGGGTATGTGCATGAGTATGTGAAATTTGTTTCTTACGAAACATGAATTCCAACCTATTATGGTTAAATACACGTTGGCTCAAAGTAGAGTCTAAACAATCAATGTTCTTCTTCATAATAAATATATCACTATTAATTTTAGAAGAAGAGACATGAGACACAAAATCCCTTTTCTTTCTAGAAATAGAAATATTTCCTTTTCTTTCAAAATATTTTTCTTTTTCAAAGAGTTATTTTTCTTTAAGGCAATCTCCCTTTCTTTTCAATTAAAATAACTTTATTCTTCAAACATTTATTTTCTTTTGAAAAAATTTCAAATTCATTTTTAAAGAGTCTTTTTCATTTAAAATGGAATCATATTTATTTTTTAATTTTTTTATTTCCATTTTAAGCAAATCATATTTTTTAAAAAGTTGCTAACAAAATAAAGCAAGCTCATCATATGGTATGTCAACATCTTCATCAAGCTCTGATTCAGAGTTTACCTCAAGGGGGTCATCTCCTTAGACCATATAGCACATGTTAGAAGCATCACTTCCGTCCTCCGAGTCACTCTCTTTTCATTTAGCGTTTGTTTCCAAGAGAGCAAAGAGTATTTCAAACTAAAGTCGATTCAATGTTAGACACTCTAGAAACTAGGGTATTCTTTATAGCATGCATGATTTTTGTGTTAGCCTCAAGATGTTTGCTATTAGTAAAATATGAATCCTAATAGTGGCAAAATAGATATAAATTTCTAATGCTTTTAGGTACATGGACATCTTAACTCTCTAAATTTGGATGTTAAGAATGTCAAACATGGGAGGTGTTATGAAATCCATATGCGTGTGTAAACAAATATTGTGATTAGCTAAATGAGAATCTTTAACTCAAGGTTGTTAGACACAAATCGAGAGCACCAAGCTCTGATACAATTGAAAGTCACCTGGGGGGTGAATAGGTGACAAGCTAATCTAATGCAAAACAAATGCGGAATTACACTATTTATGCAAAGCAAAACTATTAAGCTAACACACAAAATATAACACAAGAGTGTAGCCGAATTCTCGGTAAAAGATTCTGAACTATCTCCTCAAGATTCATTTAGATTAAGAGTTGAGGTGCCACTATGGTTCTCTTGCTTGAATAATAGTGTGAGTAACACAAGCAATCCCACGCATATATATATATATATATATATATTTATATATGGGTTACTGTACCTCAGCCTGCAGGCTGCGATAGTTTCTCAGCCGGCGGGACGTGGCCGAATATATGCCACACATCGGCCGTAGTGTGTTGGCGCCAAAAAAATCAAAAAAATCCCGCCTAAACAATCGTGAAACAAATTGACCAAAATACCCTTTTTTAATTCTAAACTGGAATAAAGTCATGAAAAAACAAAATTTCAGTTGAATATATCTACAGTTATAAAATTCGTAATTTTAATACATCGAAAAATTTAATTAAAAAAAATTGGATCAATATAATGTAAAATAAGCAGAAGCATTGAAAATTTAAAAAAATGCCATGGTCGCAGACTTAATACAATATAATAACTGCGACACAGTCGCAGTCACTAGTCGCACTCGTAGTATAACAAAACGTTTTATGCGACCTAATACAATATAATTTCAATTTTATATGACAACTGCGACACAGTCGCAATCACTAGTCGCAGTCATTATATAACAAAACTTCTTTATATAACGTCTGCGACCCTAGTCGCATTCTATCGTATAACAACAGTCTAGAAAAAAGAGATGCACTAATGTTAATCTCGAGAAAGGAAAGATGTGCACCATACGTAATCTAAAGATATAGGCAAACAATTCTATAAAAAGTTAATTTGTACTTCATGTATTAAACCTCTGGAAAAAAAAAGAACTCTTCGGATTCTCCCGCAATAAATCTTCAATTAAATATTTAATTTTTTTACCACTTCCTACCATACTCAACCCTCACCTGTAACAATTATTATTACTATTCACGTTCTTCCACAATATTGACCTTTATATATTGCTTGTAACTAATATATTATCTCATACCTAAAAACTATATTTTTGTTCTTCCTTTTCAATTTGATTTCAAAAACTTCTAAAAAAACAATTCATTCTTGAATCATGTCTTCCCATCTCTTCCTCTGAACACTTAGATTTCAACTTCAATTGTTCCCCCACGGTCCTTTGTCTTCAGGATATTCTAGTGAATCTGATAATAGTCTAGACTTCACTCCTTTTGACTATCTCACTACATCAAATAATGTATTAACTGTGTAAGATCACCTAGAGGGGGGGGTGAATAGGTGATGGCTAATCTAATGGTCACTTGTGAACAAATAATGCGGAATTAAAACTAAGTTGACCAAATTAAAATTTCTATAATTAAACACTTATGTATAACTCAAGAGTGTTGCCGAATTCCCTTGCGAGGCTCTGGACAAGCTCCTCTAGATTCCCCTTGAATGGGTTGAGGTGCCGCGTTGGCTCTCTTGGTTGAATACTAGTGTTAACAACAATCCAAGCAAGTATGTATATCAATTATGAGCACAAGGGATATATCATGCAATATAAGATGAACACAATAAATTGAATGCAAGATATAAAATAGAGACAAAGAGAGAGAGAGGGAAGAGTAAGCAATCGCAAACACAAAGGGTTTGTTTCGAGGTTCGAGCACACTTGCTCTACATCCCCGCCTTCGACGCACGAAGGGTTTCCACTATGCAAGATCCCAATGGATCTCTCCTCGGTGCCGTACACCTACAAACCCTCGGACTCCCAAGTCCCGTACACACGCAAGCCCCCTAGCTTGCCGAGGCCGCACCTCGAACCACCAAGAGTTCACAACCGAACTCCAACCACAACGAGCACACTTGCCCGCTTCCTCAAGGTACAAAGAAAGATCTTTGGTGATCACAACACTTTGATCACCTTACAAAGCTCTCACTACAACTCCTATAGGATAGATATATCTATGGATGCTCAAGTGTAGTGTGAGAAATCAAGGAAAGAAAGCTTGGTAGAAAACACAAGAAATCACTTTAACACTCTTGATAAAAAACTCCCTTTTGATTGGAAGTATTAGCACTCTATTTTGTGGAGAAAACTCTTCTAAAAGTATCAGAAAACAGCTCAAGAAAATCTCCAAAATCTTAACCTTAAAACAATAGACAAAACCCCCTTTTATAGGCTCCCAGAAAATAGAGCCGTTGGGGCTGTGTCAGTGCTGTCGGTCGACCGCCGGGTCGACCGGCCAACGGTCATTTTTCTGACCGTTGCAGCCACCGGTCGACCGGCTCGGTCGACCGATAACCTGGAATGAACTGTCGGTCGACCTATCGGTCGACTGGACATTTCCAGAGAGCAAACTCTCTTGGTCGGTCGACCGACCCGGTCGACCGGCCACTGTGCTGACACGTGCACAGGGCTGTGCACATCGGTCGACCGGACCGGTCGACCGGTTTGGCCTGTCAGCCAGTCTCCAGGTCTGAAAACAAGATTTAAAATCTTTTTATAAAATCCTAAAAATACATAGAAATTCTACAAAAATAGTTTTACCAATATACTTGAAAGAACAAACATGCTTGCACAAAATCAAGACATGTTATAGATGTTTTGGTCTATTTTTGTAACTTGGAAATATTAGCTCAATAACCAAAATGTATTTTTCCAAAACATGTTTTTCCAAACTTGTTTTTCTAAACTTCATCAAATACAAAAACAAGATATTTGAGTTCATTTTAAAGCATAGTGTGTATGGATATGATCCACTACACAATCAATAAGAAATATCTATGTTTTTGATATAAAGCTCTAATCAAGATTTTGGTTAAAGATATGAACTATGAAATACCAAAATCCAAGATAAATATTTGTCTCAAAGAAAATCTTTGTTCTAAATAAAAATTCTTTTCTAAAACATAAAAATCTTTTATGAAAGCACTTTAAATCAAGAGTTCTAATCAAGAGTGTGTGTGTGTGATATAACTTGAGCAATCCACCAACTATCTATCCTTTACATTTTTACTAAAACAAAAATACAAATTTATACCTAGACCCAAGTCTTCAACTTCTTGAAGTCTTCCCTTGAAGGCTTCTCATCTTCTTGACTTGGTCCAAGCTTGATCCAAAAACTCCTTGGATCACCACATGCAAGCTCCAAAACTTGTTCTTTTATCCTTTGTTGAGCTATGCACCTACTAAGATCTTGATCATGAATCTGTCACTAATTAAACACAAGATCATTAGTAACTATAACTACATGAGTTGATCATCATCAAAACTAGGATGAAGGGCCTTTGGGCCAACAATCTCCCCCTTTTGATGATGAACAAAACTCATGGAGTTATATATGCATGGATTAAAGTAAAGCTTCAAAGAAGCTCCCCCTTAACTCATGCATAATAAATAAGCAATAGATATTCAATGAAGCACATAAAAATGTATGCAAATGAATGCATGTAAAACAAAACAAATCGTTTATTTCTTGTGATGCATGAGTAAAAGCACAAGTCAAAATCTTTCTCCCTTAAGTAAGGAACAAATACTTCTCCCCCTTAAGGAATGAAAACATGCATATACAATACAATCTCAAATACTTCTCCCCTTTTTGTCAATCATCAACAAAGGGTTCAAAGTAAAAATACATCAAACAAATTCTCCCCCTTTTGTTAAAAACAAAAGATCAAGGAGGGTAAAATACAATCAATCAATAAAATTATATGCGATATAAATTCATGAAGAGGAAGACGTTAAGTTAGCTTCCCGACACATATACATTACATGAAGGAGGGAACAAGCCCTAATTCACATAACGTATAATATGTCATGCATAAGAGGAGATGTGAAGCTCCCCCTACACACGTATATCATGAAAAGAAGAGTTGTCAAGCTCCTCAAATATATAATATACTCAACATGAATCTACATATGGAAGAGATGTTAAGCTCTCCTTGCATATAGACAATACAAATCAAAAATTTTGAATTTTTCTTTATCAAAACAAAATTTTAACTTTTTCTTAGTAACAACAAATTTTGAGATATCAATTGTAAAATAATCAAATTTTGAATTTTTGATACCAATTTCAAAACACAATGCATAAGCTTATTATGAAATACCAATTTGAAATCTAATTAAGCTTAGCATCAACAATCTTTGTGCTTTAAAGGAAATACCACTTGTAAAATAAGCACAAATAGATAACATATATGTATGACAAGATAATACCAATAGAAATTGATATAATTTGAAGGCATTCATACATACAATCAAAATATGGATATACACAACATGAAGTCATATTGATACCAATTGCAAATAACCAATGATACCAATTGAAAAGTAAACATAAGTGTATACATCATATAATCTACCATATGAGAATTCGAACTAGTTAAATTAACTTTTTTTAAGAACTAGTACGAGATCCTTCCATCAAGGAATAAGTTAAAAGGTTTTTATGAAAGATCAATGAAACACAAGGCACTAAAACACTCTAATCCATAAAGTCCATATTAAAAATGAGTGAACTAGTGTTATGTGGAACATGGCATCATGAAAAATAGCAATAAAACTCAATATTCCTTCAAATCATAAATTTTGAATTCTTGAAATCCATCACAAAAATTTTATTGTACCAATTTAAAAACACAAAATTTTATTAAAAACAAAATTTATATATCAAGATATAGTATGTTTGTCAAGACATTAAGTATACATACATATCCCTAAAATACAATTGAGTCCATATAAGTAGATTTGCATTTAAAGGCAAATGACTCAAGAGGTATCCATGTATATCTTAATGTTTTGGCAAGACAAGCATATACATGAAATGAAAAGCACATGGTCAAATCACAAGTCCAAAATGGGAATACAAGTTTGAGAATGTAATGATCATCAACATAAGGCTATACTAGTACATCTAATAGGCACAAATAAGCCTTCAACCCAATCATATATAGATTTATTTGTGGTCCATAAGGTGTACAAGTATAAATCCAAGTGTTGACAAATACTAACATCTAAACTAATATTCAATACAATGAAGCATCAAAATTTGAAATCACAAAAGAATTTATCCATAAAAATAGGATCATGTGCATCAATTTAAGAATAGATAACTAGTTTAAATGGATTTTTGACAAACTAGTTAAAGATCCTTCATAAATATGAAATCATATGTATTTCATGAATAGTACTAAATACATAAAAGTTCAAGCACTCATATTCCATAAAGCCCAAATTATATCTTTCTTAAAGATGAGTGTTCAAAGGTTATGTAAATAGTATCTACATGAAAATAGTCATAGAAGCCCAAATCAAATCATGACTAAAATTTTATTAAACAACACACAAAAATCATTTGTATCAAAACAACATATAAAAAAAATTTACATGGTATATGTATGAATTATACAAATCCAACAAATGCATACATATCCCAAATATTAAAAGAGTCTATTAAATGTTTGCATGAAGGCAAGAGACTCACGGGTATACATGTATATTATTAGATTTGAATTAAACATGCATATACATGAAGTAAATCACACAAAAAATTGGCAAAAACATGTATAAAAGAGAATCATCAAAACTAGATATACACATGCATAGAGTGGATACAAGTGAGCATGAAGTTCAATATATATGAGTCAATTGTAATTCACTATGTGTACATGTATAAATGCAAGTTTGACAAATTCTACATCCAAGATGTAAATACCACATGAAGCACAACAACAACAAAATCATGACATGCTATGAATATGACAAAGTATAAAGCATGTACAAAAAATAGGAGTTTAGAAATTATTACCAACTCCAAAGCTCCAAATATGGTGGTCTTTCCCACCAAATCTCCTTGATAGCAATGCATCCCAATGTTTGTCCATCATGTCCATTGCATTGGCTACCAAGGCACCAAACTCTCACGTTTTGTGAGAGCCCTCACCTACATCAAAATCAAAGGTGGGGGTTTTGGTACCATGTTTCTTGGGTCCTTTGGGGTTAGCATTGTTATAAGGAACCCAAAATCTATTATATTTAGCAAAAATATAAATATGGTTTTATCAAAACAATATCTTGCTAGATGGCCTTTGCGGCCACAATGTGTACAAATGTACACCTTAGCATGATGCTTATGAGTGTGATTGTGATCGTGATGTGCACCATAAGCATGAGCATGATGAGTATGATGATGTGCATGAGCATGAGGAACTTGTTCTTTTGAAACAAAGATTCCAACTTAGAATGATTGAA